>VZTO01008194.1:0-17091 GCA_013400615.1 Syrrhaptes paradoxus | reverse complement strand
AATTCTGAATATTTAAAGTGAGGCATATAAACAGCTTACACATGGAGAGAAACTATAGCTTGTAACCCAAACTTTTGTTTATTAAAAAAAAAACAAAACAAAAAACCAAACCAACCACTAGCTATGACGCAGTATACTCAATACCTCATCTAAGTTCTTGTAACAATATCTTCTGGCGAAAACAGAAGCAATTATTTCAGACAAAAAAAAGTTTTTCAGCTAGTCAAGTAGCGAAGTAACCAAAAATACTCATGAAGTCCAAGTTATTAAAAAAGATAGTCATTTCAAGAAAAAAGAAAAAAATAGTTATTCAAGAAGTGCATCCCCTCCCACAACAGTTTACCAGTTTTGGAAAATTTCCTGAAAAAAACATAATATTAATTTCTTCAGAAAGCTTTATTTTAAAAAGACTTATTCTCACAGTGTATGGGCTTGAGGCATGGGTAGAGGACAGAAGTTAACTTCAAAGTTCTAGATATCACAAACTGAATGTGAAATGAGACGATGTAATATATGTTACATACTATCTGCTGGCAACACGCTTTGATAGGTACAGCACCACACAGAGTATTATTCTACACAAAAACCCCACAATCATATAAAGCCCCCCTCAACCTAAAATTGCACAAAAAAATATAATTAAAATGTAAGAAACAGAAATTCCTAGAAACTCAGGAGTGGTATTTCAGTGTACGCAACCCCCAGTTCCTTCCATGAGGCTATAGGACAGCAGTGTAACAGTGTTTGGAAGTTCCTCATACAAAGATGCAGACAAGATACCAGTACTATGAGTCATCTTCCCTCCTCTTGACCCCACACTTTCTTTCAGTATAGTTGTCCTGGGTCCAGCTGGGATAGAGTTAATTCCTCACAGAAGCTGGGAGGTGGGGGGGATATTCGATACCATGCTGACAGTCATGCCCGGGATTAGAGGAGACCGGGGGTCATCTCCAGGGCGTCATCTCGGTGGTGAGATATTTATTGTATCAGTGTTTCCACTGTATTATTAAAAATCCGTCGTTATCACGAGGTTCCATTTTTTTTTTACCCTTTCCCATCTTACTGGCGACCACGTGGTGGTGGTCCTGACCCAAAACAATATTTGAGCACCCAACGTGGGGCTCGAACCCACGACCCTGAGATTAAGAGTCTCATGCTCTACCGACTGAACTAAGCTAGCCACCACCACCCGGTCCTGACTACCTTCCTACCCTTCCTCTAAACCTGGGCATGATGTCAGCATGGTATCCAATATCCCTTTGGCTATACCCACCTCCCAGCTTCTGTGAGGAATTAACTCTATCCCAGCTGGACCCAGGACAATAGTTAACTCGGTTTAGCTACACTGTAACACAACAGAGGAGTGACAGTGAATGTCCACAGGAGCATCCTGTTCTCTTCATCATAAGAAGTACAAATCTGCTTCCAAACTGTGAACCAAAGTTCAGCATCTTCTTCCAGAATATGGGGGATTCCAAAACTACACTTGTATGGTCAGCAGCACTTTTAACAGAAAAAGCTTTTATCTACAAAGCTGCAAGGTCATATTAACAACTGTTAAATTTTTCCTAAAAGCTTCAGCCATAAGGACCCAGAGCTAAAGGCCATCACCTTATGTGAGATAATGATTTGCAGGCATAGACCACTCACTTAGAAGCAACATTTGAGTTAACTCTTTCTTACAGACAGGCCTGTAGGTATCTGAAATGCCAGACCACAAATACATTTCTAATTGTTTAGAAAAAGACTCAAAACTTGAGTGACTAAATCAGAAATTTATTCCACAGTAAGGTATCCAATTTTAGCAAGAAGAATTTCCAGTGTACTCTAACTACAAACATCTAGATTCTCAGCATTTCTGAAACTTTCCTCAGTATAATAGATTTTGGTAAGTTATACAGCCTGGATACCAGCAGAATTAGACATCACACATTAGTGTCTCAGATGCATTGCAAAACACTTTTATAACAAGCTCAAGGCCAGGTACACTTTCAAGGCGAAAGCTCATCTCATTCTATACAGGGACAAAATCTCTTAGAGAAAAGTAAGCTGTCTTCAACAGTGCTATCTATTTCATGAACAGCTTGCTGCCATTAGTGGAGAAGTAGGTTTCATTTTCTTCCATTTTAGTCCTCATCAAACTCTGTCCCTGTCCTTCTCTTGCTTCAGCCTTCTCTAGAATTCAGCTCATTATATGGCAAGCAAACTCAACTCACAAAAACTCACCTGGACATTGCCCCTGGTTTTGTAAATGGAACGAGCTTAGAGTATTATCAGACAAATGTCAGAAGTAGCGTGCACAAGCAGCAGGGAATTTTGTCCTTTCCAAGGAACATGATAAATTTGTTGCATTTGAATGAAACTGCATCTTACTGAATTGCAACATCTCTCCACACAGCACCCAGTTAAAACTCTTATAAACTGTATCATAGAAGGATCTACTAGTAAAAGTGGGTATTTCTTTTTGAAATCAATTCCTACATTGTTCTAATATATTACCTCTGGACTATATTAAGTCTCCGAGGAGACTTAATAGCAGCCTTCCAGTACCTGAAGGAGGCCCACAGGAGAGATGGGGAAACACTCTTTATCAGGGAGTGTAGTGGGAGAACAAGGGGTAACGGGTATAAGCTAAAAGAGGGTAAATTTAGACTAGACATTAGGAAGAAATTTTTCACTATGAGGGTGGTGAGGCACTGGAACAGGTTGCCCAGGGAGGTTGTGGATGCCCCATCCCTGGAGGTGTTCAAGGCCAGGTTGGATGAGGCTTTGAGCAACCTGGGCTAGTAGAGGGTGTCCCTGCCCATGGCAGGGGGGTTGGAACTTGATGATCTTTAAGGTCCCTTCCAACCCAAACCATTCTATGATTCTATACTCAGTCCTTTATCCCATACTCAGCATAGGTGACTCTAGCATTTTCACCTGCATCTGTACAATTCTCTTAACTGTCAGCAGGGGCTTTACTGGTGCAATCCCCTTCCATAAAAGTATTTACATAAAAACACACTAAAAAATACAAGCTGATTATAACTAAGAGTCATGAGCAATTAAGAAAAAGCATACCATAAACTCCCAAGTGAGTTCTTGCACCTTGAGGTGCAAGCCACTCTTGCTGCCGCAAAGAATTCTGTAAGTCTGCTGCTTCAAATGCTCAAGGTGGATTAAAGATTTTAAATCATTCCTAGAAGGTGGACGTCAGAGACTAAAAATGAAGCAAAATTAAACACACTGCTACTGGAATATAGGAATCTTTACAGTTTTACTTCTACTCTCATTCAACATATCCCACTTAACAGACATGCTCTATTATTTCAAGAGCATAACAAGAGTATGGCATGCCCAAACATGCAAGAGTGCTCCAGCACATTTAAACAGAACATCAAACAGAAGCAAGATGTAACACAGCATGGGATAAATCCCAGGGTTGACAGACCCTGAATTCCTAAAGGTAAAATTACTTCCACTAGACTAAGTCATATAAAGAGTTATAATCTTGCTGATCAAAAGACTCAAAATGAGATTAATTCATTTTATAAAAAAAAGTTAAAATGCACAACATCACAGCCACCTTTCTTGTTAAGCAATGCTTGCATGCAGAAACTAGATAGACGTAAGCCATACAAAAGCTGGTTAAGTAGGAGACAGCCATTTAGAAAGTCAGTCTTTAGGCTGAACTGACAAAAATGGAATATGAAATTATTTTAGGCCAAATTAATTCTGATGTTTATAAGGAAAAAAAACATCCTCCAGAATACCACCCCTGAAGATCAGGAGTATAAAAATTTCAAGGATAATTAAAAAAAAAATAATTTACCTGTTTGCTTGAAATAAGACTTAAGTTTACATGATCATTGAACAACTGCAATATCCAAGTAAGGGATAAACTATTAAGTTTAAAATCAACCAGTTAGTAAGAGGATGATTGTCCCACACTTTTTGAATTAAAGTGAAATTAAGGATATCAGAACTCAGCCCTCCAGTAGAGTATTAAATTAAAACTTTCATATTTATAACATGTATGTACATAGTATAACACTCATGAGATGATAACAAAAGTGTGTCACACCATACCCCCTCGCCCCCCTAAGGCAAGCTGTGGATATACACTTTCATATACACAAAATACACACTTCACCACGTATTAACTGGAAAGACTTGAGAAATCTAGTGTGTTTTTAGAAGTGCTCTGTAAAGCAGTGTTTTCAAAAGTCAAAAGATTATTGCTTGTCAAGGAGTTAAGAGTAAGCTGCTTTTTTCTTCTCCTTGGCTGAAAACCAAAACAGCGTCACAGCAAGAAGTCTGCTTACTTTAAATAGCATATCTGGAACAACTGATATGCCTTTATCACAGCAAAACATCAGTAATTTGAAGTTGCTGTACAAAATAACACACTAAAACATTGCCATACTGACCTCACTAAAACTTCTTCTAAAGAAAGACTCCCTAATAGACTGCTACTAAGACTTGTTAAAACAGCAAAATTAATTATTTGTGAAGAGTATATATATATATATATATGCATGCACAATGTTTTACATAACAGTAAGAAAACAACTCTGACCCTAACAGCCTGCTTAAAGAACTGGACAGTGTAAGCCCTATAACACAACAACAAATGCTCGTAAATAAGGAAGTTTGTTCCCTACGCTTCAGCAGCTGGTTTGGCTGGAGGGTGTCAGTTTCAGTTTTAAGTGTCTCCTGTTAATAAGAAAACCTTGGATTGTGTAAAAAAAGAATGGAAATGTTTTTAATATTCCATATTTCTTGCTTGCACTCATTTTATAGAATTACTCTTTCCAGCTCTATCACTTATATACACTGAAGAATGATTTCCAGGTATGATCAGAAGCTTCTAAATGTTAGCCACAGTTGATAAAAAAGCAAGTTTTAAGGAAATTGAGAGCTATATTATAAGTTCTAGAAAATAAGAACTGAGTAAGTTTTCTCCCCTACTTCAGTCTTCAAATGCTTCAGACCTCTAACAGATCAGTAATTATTATTTCATAGCATGTGCAGTCATGCATACCAAAGACACAGATAAAGTGAGTTTAGAGAACTGTGAAATGTGGTAAAAATATCCCAAGAACAGCAAAACGTTCAGTTAGAAATCTGCATGTAATTAAGATGCCCAATAATTTATCCTATCAGGACATTCGTTCAGCAAGATTCAGTTCTATACAGGACTTCAAGGTTTTACATGATTAGCAAAGAACCTTATTTTCCTCTGGAAACTATTCTCACATGTAGAAAGTTCCATTATCTACAACTGTTTACACTGAGAAATATCTTTGTGGTTCGGAAAGCCACAAAAAATGTCAAAAAATGAAAGCATAACAATACAGAACAGTAAACGGGTAACAGCTACCACAATAAAATATCAATAAAAAATGTGTCTCTGCTACAGGCTTAGAAACAAGTCAGCTTTTTTGACATGGGAAGAGCTGGCAATCCTCATATAGTTGAGATCTCTGTTCCACTACAAATGATCTATTCTGGTAACAGGTACTTTTTCAAACACTAACTCTCAGTTAAAGCCATAATTTCAGCAGGTAAGAAAGACTACCTGGCAAAAATATTTCTCTGTATCTTCTGTCAAATTAAGTCCTTTCATTTCTGCAGTTGGGGGTGAAGGGAGGGTGGACAGCTGACCACTCTGAGAGTGCTGCTGCTGAACTTTACTTTGCATGTGAGACACTTCATCACACCATACTAAAAGAACATTTTACCTACAGTGATGTGCATACGCAAGTATTTCACAGAATCACAGAATGGCCTGGGTTGAAAAGGACCATAGTGACCATCTATAGTTTCAACCCCCCCGCCATATGCAGGGCACCAACCACTAGACCAGGCTGCTCAGAGCCACATCCAGCCTGGCCTTGAATGCCTCCAGGGATGGGGCATCCACAACCTCCCTGGGCAACCTGTTCCAGTGTGCCACCACCCTTTGGGTGAAAAACTCTCCCCTAATCTCTAACCTAAACCTCCCCTGTCTTAGTTTAAAACCATTCCCCCTTGTCCTATCACTATCCACCCTCGTAAACAGTCGCTCCCCCTCCTGTTTATAGGCTCCCTTCAAGTACTGGAAGGCCGCAGTGAGGTCTCCCCGGAGCCTTCTCTTCTCCAAGCTAAACAAGCCCAGTTCCCTCAACCTTTCCTCATAGGAGAGGTGCTCCAGCCCTCTGATCATCTTAGTGGCCCTCCTCTGCACCCGCTCCAAGAGCTCCACGTCCTTCCTGTGCTGGGGGCCCCAGGCCTGGACACAGTACTCCAGATGGGGCCTCACAAGAGCCGAGTAGAGGGGCACAATCACCTCCCTCTCCCTGCTGGCCACCCCTTTTTTAATGCAGCCCAAAACACAGTTGGCTTTGCGGGCTACAAGCACGCACTGCCGGCTCATATCCAGCTTCTCGTCCACCAGGACCCCCAAGTCCTTCTCCGCAGAGCTGCTCTCAAGGAGATCTTCCCCCAGTTTGTATAAATACCTGGGGTTGCCCCGACCCAAGTGCAGCACCCTGCACTTGGCCTTATTAAACCTCCTTAGGGTTTACACAGGCCCACTTCTCCAAGAGTCCTACTTTGCCATACAACATGAGGTTTGAAATGAACGAAGGCTATCTGGGAAAAGCGCCAGATGTCAGCTAAAGAATTGCTTATTAGTCTGCAAATGCAGTATACACAAGTATTTCTCAGTAGTGCTTTGTAGGAAAAGATTGAGATGTAAACTCCACCAGTTTTATAATCTCAAATGGTTTGCATGTCAGGAGAAAAAAAAAAAATCCCTTCCCCTGAAAACTAACAGAACAAAAGTTACACAGAACCTTTCCCTTAAACAGTTCTTTCCAGTTTGGTTTTAATTTTTTTTAATTTTTAATTTTTAAACCAATTCATCTTTTGGAATTAAGAGATGCCTTCTGCACTAGATACATTATACTCTTACTGGTCTCACCACCAGAATCACAAATAATTCTGATTGAATGGACCTCTGGAAGTCACCTGGAGTCTGGTCTAACCTCTCACTCAAAGCAGAGCCATGATCAAGCAAGTTGCTCAGGACCTAGTCATATTCCGAGCGTCTCCATGGACAGAGACAGTACCATCATTGTGGAGAGCTTATTCCATTTTTTTTTTTTTTACTCTACTCATTACATTTGCCTCTCCCAATATCTAATCAGAATGTCTCTGCTTCAACTTATGTCCACTGTCTCTTCTTTTACTGCTGTGCAAAACCACCAGGAAGAGTCTGGCTCTCTATACCCTCTCTCATTAGGCACCTTTACCCCCTTTACCCTTCTATTTCTAAGGCTGAACAAATCCAGTTCTCTCAGCCTCTTCTTGTGCAAGATGTGCTCCAAAACACTAATCATCTTCATGGACGTTTAATATGTCAATGTCTTTCCTGTATGAGAGGCAAAACTGGACACAGTGTATCAAAGGTGGACTTGTAAGCACTGAATAGAGAAGAACCACTTCTCTTGACCCACTGGCTACAGCCTTACTAATACAGCCCAGCACTGGCAGGCTTCTTAACAGGAAGGACACCCTGCTGACTCAGTCTTTTTCTTTGTCAGGACCTCAGGTGTTTTTTTTCTGCGAGATATTTTCTAGTCAGTGCATGCCCAACCTATGCTATACCACAGGCTTACTTTGCCCCAGGTGTAGCATTTTCCATTTCCATTTGTTGAATTTCAAGAGGTTTCTGTCAGACCATTTTCTCCAGTCTACTGAGTTCTTCCTGAACAGCAAGCTTACCCTCCGGAGGTGTCAACCACTCAGCCCAGTTCAAGATCATCTGCAAACATGCTGAGGGTACACAACACCCCTTGAACCATGTCATTAGAACAGATGTTGAACATTATCAGCCCCAACAATGACTCTCATGGGGCACCCGACTGTCCAGCTGCCAGTAGACTTTGTATCACTGACCATCACCATCTGTGTATCGCTGCATCTGGCAATCAAGCTCTGGAATCCTTTTTCAAAAAAAAAAAAAGTGTTACCTTACAGTAGAATGAACAAATATTTCTGTATTTAGTGGTCCAGTGGCCAGGGAACTAATTACAGATACACATTCTGCAAAAAAACAGCAGCAGAAACCTCTAAATGAGCTACCCCCCACTTCAGGTGCCTGTATCAGTACATGACTGCATTTTGCAGCCCAGATCGACTCCACAAGTCAACCTCAAAGCTCTACTGGCAGCTTTACAAATGCCTCAGTGAGGCTTCGAACTGCTTACAAACTGTGATGCAAGTGAAGTTGATGAGTATTACTGCCACCTTAATAACGCATGCTTGTAGGTATGTATGAGAAGTGCTATTAAAAAAAAATTTACTGTTTACTGTTAATCTCCTGACTGCAGTTAAAAACCAAACGTTAACCCCCGACTAGGTGTAAACTTAATTTTAACAAAAGCAGCTCTGTGCCTTCTTAGATTACAAACTTCTGTCTTAAGTGCCAAGAATAGAATTATTTTTTAACACTAAAAAAAGTCCCAAGAAACTAATCTATTTGCTATGGTAACTACGCCACAGCATGTGCAACAATTATGACATCTGTTTTAATGTCAGAACGTGACATTTCTGGAAGAATACTTAAAAAGTATAATACAGTTTAATTAAATTAAACATTTCTGCTAGAGCAACATGGGTGGCACCAGTAAAGGTGTCATGGTTTAAGCCCAGAGAGCAACAAGCGCCACACTCACTCACTCCTCCCCAGCTGTGCGGGGAAAAGAATCAGGAGGACAAAAGGTAAAACCTCGTCGTTGAGGCAAGGACATGGAGGGATCACTCACCAATTATGGCCATGGACAAACCAGACTCAATTTGGGGAAAGAAGGTGTGTGTGTGGGATCAATTTAATTTGTTGCAAATCAAAACCAGAATAGGATAATGAGAAGCAAAGCCACATCTTAAAAACACCTTCCCCCCACCCCTCCCTTCTTCCCAGGCCCAAAAATTTTGCTCCTGATTTCTCTACCTCCTTTCCCCAGGTGGCACAGGGGCTGGGAAATGGCGGTTGCAGTCAGTTCATCACATATTGTCTCTGCTGCTCTTTCCTCTTCAGGGGGAGGACTCCTCACACTCTTCCCCTGCTCCAGCTGCAGGGTCCCTCCCACTGGAGGCAGTCCTCCACAAACTTCTCCAAATATGAGTCCTTCCTAAGGGCTGCAGTTCTCCACTACCTGCTCCAGCGTGGGTCCCTCCCATAGACTCACAGCCTGCTTTGAGCACAGCCACCGGCTCTGGTGCGTGGTCCTCCACGGGCTGCAGGTGAATCTCTGCTCCACTGCTAACATCCATGGGCTGCAGGGGGGGCAGCCTGCCATCTCACCACTGTCTGCAGGGGAATCTTTGCTCCAGTGTGCATGCTCCCCCTCCTTTCTTCACTGATCTTGGTATCTGCATAGCTTTTACTCTTGCATCCCACTCCTCTCTCTGCAGGTTTTTTCACTGGCTCCTGAAGAGCTCCCAGATCTTGGGCTGGGCCTACGGTGGAGGCTGGGCCAGCCAACCCCTGCCTGGGACTGGGGCTGTGGTGCCCCACCCATCCTCCTTCCATACACTGAACCCCTCTTGAAAAATCTTATCACAGAGGCAGACCCATCATTGCCGACTGGCTTGGCCATGGCCAGAGGCAGATGCAACCTGGAGCTGGGGAAGCTTCGCAGCATCTCACAGGTGCCACTCCTGCAGCCTCTCCCCCCACTACCAAAACCCCAACACAACCAGCCATATAGACAGTAGGAAACTGGATCATACAGATTCTTTGACAACTAAGTAGTTACATTTAAAACAAACCTTAACATTTATTGGATTATGACTGACATTTTTATATTTCTGTTTCTCAGTCATTAAACAAAAAAAAACAAAAAAAAAAAAAAAAAAAAAAAAAAAAAAAAAAAAAAAAAAGAGGAGACCTAAAAGCCAGCCTGGTAAAGATCCAAACTACCAAACTAGCTGGAGATACAGGACAGAATTTTAGGGGAAGGTGGAAATAAAGAAAACATCAGATAATACCACACTGCAGTGTTATTACTGTAGCTTAACACACTTTAAAATATTGGAGGTTTTCTTAACTTTTGTGGTATGGCACTTCAGGAAGGATCAAGAAAAAACACTCCAATATATGTATGAGTGAAACAGTTTCTATTCAGTGACAGTTAAATTACTGGGAAAAAAAACAAACAAGCCCAAACCCAGACAGAAGCATGCTGCTTAAAAGCAGCTTCTACTGAATGATGAGGTGCTTGGAATTCTACCTGCCCAGGGATATCTTAAGAACACCCTAACAGCATCAGAATGCTGTAATTTATAGTTCATTTTATAAGCCATCTGATTGTTTACTTTTATTCCATTTCCAAAGATACACTCTAAATTCACTTGCTATATAAACCAAAACACTTTATGCAAGTTAATTAATAGCTTGACAAGCACATTAAATACCTCTAGATCTGTATAATATTGTAAAATTTTCCATATACAGTGCTTCAGGGCACTATAGTAATGCAAATAACATTTATCAAATGGTAAGTCATTATTTTAATTATACTAAATCAAAATACTAAAGCAAGAATGTATTTAATTTTATCAGTGGGAAGTTAAGAACAAGGTTTTCCACACAAAGTTATTATTCATCTGTTGTAGGCCAAGCTGGAAGAACCAGCAAGTTAGGGTTGCTTGAACTCCTAATACATTAAAAAAGCAACTCTTACAGCTTGCTCAGATTTTCTTGGCAAAGGCATTTAAGGTTTGTATCTTCTACTCCAGTTATTGCCTGAGGCAATATTTATTTTTAACAAGTAAGAAAATTCATTCAGCTACTTCCCGCAAATATTCAGTAAAAAAGTTTCAGGACTGTCGTGATCTGCATCAAAGTCAAATTAAAAGCAGAAGGAAAAATAAGTAACATATTTTGCAGGTCTTGGAAATGCTGTATAAATCTCGCCAAATTACTGTCTCTTCAAACAAATCTATCTGCGTACGTTCAGTATATTCAGCTGGAGTTGGGCAACTAAATTCTTGATATTCCATTACTACTAAGCATGCTCCATAAATTAAGGCTTATAACTAAGGTTATATGAAGAACTATTTTTTCCCATAATTACTATTCGTTACAACTACAAACCATTGTTTATCCTCAGTAGACACAAACACTTTTCATCCATACATACGCCAGTTGAGCTGAGAGCTGAAGCAAGACTAAAGGCAAATAAAAAGCCTCCAGAACAAGCTGTACAAACAGACTGTGATAAAGTAGGACAAAGACCCAGGTGCTTTAAATTTGAATCCACCAAGATGCACATGCACAAACCAGCACTTGCATCCAGCCATGCCTCACACTTCACTGGACAAGCTGGTTCCACCCTAAAGTGCTTTAAATAGAAGTTTTGAAGCCCCCTGTTTTAAACCATATTTAGGTGTCTTATGCAATTAATAAGATGCAGATGTAGCATCTTGTATGAAGCAAAAACTTAAATCCTGTATTTGCATCCACGAAGCATGGCAAATAACTTGATTTAACGCTATTGTGCCTTATATAATTAGACAAACGTTTAGCTGGCTACATCTTAAACAGATGTATACTTTTTACAAAAAGTTCATTTGTATCTAGTAATTTTAATGACAGTGTATAATCATAACCTTTCCCTGTCAGATGAGGGAAAAACCACACAGGAGACTGATATGTATATTGTTATGTAATAGCCAAATACACGATGCCATAAGAGCTGATTATCAATCTTGGCAATCACAAAGCTCAAATACAGACAGTACTCAGCCTGAAGAAAGAACTTGTTTACCAGCTAAATACCATGGATTAGTCAGTGAGCGAGTTCTTAGAATGCAATAAAGATTATATACACCCAGTTCACAGAGAAGTTCCAGTTAAGCACAGTGTATACTGAACTTCAATGAGAAAGACATCTGTAACAGGCAAAATTCAGCCTGGTCTATTGCTAGACAACACATGGTAAAGTTCTTAAAGCTGACTCTAAAAGGCAACTGTTACATCCACTACCTTCTCACCCTCTGCTACTCTTAATGATATATTTCCTTAAGAAATACCAGCTATGTTTAGCAGCTCAGTAAAGTTGTAGACCTACTTTTTTTTTTTAATATAGAATTTACTTGGGGGAGTGAAGGATATTTAATAACACATGCTGCACACACAGAGCTTTCCCAGGATATGTTACAAGAGACTGCATGACCTGCTCAAGGTTACAGAATGACTCTATAGCTCACTCTGAATTAAAAACTGGTATCCTCCTGACTCCTCTTGTATTTTCACTAATAAAATAATACCACTACTAAACACCTGCACAGCTCCTTTCATCACAGGATGTCAAAGATCTTTATAAATATTAATTAAGCATTGCAACAACATTAAGTAGTACGTAAAACTTAATTCTACACATGAGTAAACCCAAGCAAAGAATAACTAACCTATGTTCAAAGTCAGAGGACAAGTCAGCAGTATGGAGAATAAATGGCTCCATTAAGGATCACTCCATTATAAACACGGACATAATTAATACTCCAAACATGATGTGAACAGCTCTTGATCACCAATACATTACTATAAAGCCTCAGTCACGCTCAATTCTGCAAAGATCACACTAAATTTCAGGCAGCATTCTCATTAAGACACCAAGTTTGTCTTCCTCCAATACAGAAGAGAGTTCTCAGGAGATTTTTTGTAAAATTGTTTTTCTTGCCTGGCAACTTTCCTCAGAGAAGACAGGTGTGAGTGTGATATTTTTTGGTACTTTTACAAAATTAACAAGTAACATCAAGCTGAGACACAATTCAAATATGAATTCAGACCCCACAAATGAAAGCAAGCTACTTCTTAACACTCAATCCTGTATTCCAGGAATTAAGGAAACAAAATACCAACTTCTTTTAAGAACTCAATATCCATTCTCAAAAGAAATAACCTTTATGAGCCCAAAATTAATGTTTTCAGCGATCTATAGTGCAGTCAAGTACCTCAGCGATCTTACAACTTAATATAACATGCCCACACTTGACCTGCTATCAAACATTACTCCTTTACAATTATTTACTCTTCCCAATGACTGTAACTATCCTAAGACCAATGTGTAACACTCATAGTTCTAATGTGAAGGCCAATCATGTTAAAACATACCTAAGCTGATTTGCTTCTACGTGCTGCTACATTTGCAGAATTTAATGACAGGAGTGAGATTCATTTTTAGAATTTTTCAAAATTCTTGTTAACCTACCGAAGGCCCCAAAGCTCTGAACTCCCATTTAAATTCAGTTTGAGAACCTGACACTAATATTTACTGCAAAAAATACTTTTGCTTTGGAGAAAGACTGTTTTCAACATAAGGCAAAACAAATCAAGTTGCACTAAAAACATTTCCAAATTTGCTTCACAGTGAGCCCTATGTTAGGAAAGGGGACTTTGCTGTTACAATGGTGATAAAGCAATTAGAAGAGAAATTGTGTAATTCATATTTCTGCCCAGCAGCTTTTGGGGGGTTTCATTATGTTGTCTGTTTTTTTGTTTTGTTTTTTAAAACAGCTCAAGCCCAAGTTTTACTTCCTACCAAAATAACAAAATTCAGTGAAGGCTGACAAAGTGCTGGCCAAAAGAAAATAGGCTTTTGTTCTGTGTTTTAAATTAGAAAGTATGTTTTTCTTCTGACTATAGAATAAATGCCTGGATCTAGCGTGTTTGGGGGTTTTTTTACGCTTTCAAAAGGACATAATTTATCATTAGAAACTTACTCTCTGGCTGATGAAAGTGTGTATTACTATTATAATTGTATCTCAATTTCTCTTACAGCACAAAACCAGAGAACAATTCAGTATTATATTTGATATACAGTTGTCACCTTATGAAGCAGTTTTTCTTTCCTCTTACATGTAACAACAGCTAGGTAACATAGTTTATGTTATCATTCAAGCATTATGCCTTCAACAGAGGACCAATGAGATTTAACAGGAAGGGTTCCATAAACAGTGTTCTACGCCTCCCCCTTTAAATTTTTGGAAAGCAACAGCCAAAAAGCTGCTGAGTTCTCCTGGGTTAAACTAGTCACTCAACCTTCAACAAAAAGGTCTTGAAGATCCTAATCAACTCATTGCCATTTACAAGTATGACAAAATTCAAGATCAAATACTGCTTAGACATCTTCAAACATACTTGGAACCAAAAAGAGAGCAACTTTTTAGTCTGCAGCCACAAAAGCTTTACGTGAACAGCAGTAGTAGCGTATGCTCTCCAGACAAACACATCTACTACAGACATAACCATTAGGCAAATAATTTTCCAGGTCTGGTAAAGCACAGATACACATATTTTTGTTACAATGTAGTATTTATTTTCAAGTTCATGCATTTTTTTATTTACACAAAGCTGCTGATTCTTAGCTTTTATCTAGTATCGTGTATAATGGATATCCCATGCAAAATATGCAGCCATGTTGCAGCACATTCTCATACTTTTAAGAGACACTCCATGAGTCACGGAAGACTGTATATATAGGAAGAAAGTAATTGGAACTACATGGTTACGGATCATTGTTGCACATAAGGTCACCAAGGTTCCACTGTAGATGACAGTAAAGTCAGGACTTGCCATGCTAGTACTACAGAGATAAATACTGCATCACTAAACCACTCTATCTTATAAGGCTACTGTGCAATATTTGTCACTTATAGGATAAGTACAGATAATGAAAAAAATAAAATCTGGTGAAACAGCAGTGATAAATTTTAAGCCAGGTATTTCACAACAACAACAAAAAAAGCTTAAATACATTTACCACTTCAAGAATAATTAAAACAGACTGTTCTGTCACATATCAACTTCGGCATGGAAGTTAAGATATACTCTTTACAATATACGAACAAACTTCCTCCCTCTCTACTTTTGTATGAAGATGTAAACACTGACAAAAGTTACCTTGATAAATTAAATCAAATCAGCTGTCTCCTTTAAACAGCTTTTAGAATGAGACACACCACCATTCATATGACGGCATGATGTTTCTCAAGATGTATACATGACACTGAGATGAGCAATTCTGTTAACCCACCATGCCCTCTTGTTCTGTGACTTGCACCTGCTGTTAAGGCAGACAGGCAGGCATCAGGTCTCATTAAAGCATCAATGAGGATGAGGGCTGGCAGACCCTTCCAAAGAAACTAGGTAAATCAAATGCATTAAGTCCTCTCCTTACTGCTGCATTGCTACATTCTGAAGGATGAAACATGAGACTTAAGAGTCATAAAATATAAGTGAATAAATGAAAGTTGTGGGTTTTACTATGGAATCTGAAACGCTCTCAATCAATAAAGAAAAGCGAACTCTTCTAGTGCAGTTTAGTCAAAATAAAGAGAGGCCAAACTCTGATTATCTACTTTCAAAGCAACAAGACTTCAAGGGCACTGAAAGTGACTGTGTTTGACTCTTAAGGAACCTTTGAATGTGTTAAGCACACAGACTCTTTGCAGAGCCTGGTACAGAAGCGTTTGTTTGCCAGATGTGTGCTTCTCACCCTTCTTGCTGCAACCAGCTGGCCATCTTTTTCATTAGTCATTTTCAACTCAAAAGTGAGATCAATAAATTATTATTCAAAACATCGCAATTCAATACTTTGATGTCATGACTCGTGACTAATTAAGATGTAAGCTGAAATTNAGAACAAAATACCCTCACCAAGGTATGCAACATCTACAAACACCACCTGCACTTTTCGCTACCTGAAACACTATTTTTGCCCCTCTGCAATTGTAAATTCTTCATTGATATGAAATGTTGATTACTGTCCTGAATTAATGGTATCACACTATAATTCTCTGCAATCTAGAGGCTTGCTATTTGCCCAAGATACTGTCAGAAACAGTGGGGGAAGACACAAACAACCAACGTATAAAAGTAGGTAAAAGTTGCATCGCTATACACTTTCCTGTATTTCAAAGACTTAAAATTGCTGCTGTGTTTTTGAAGAACAATTAATTGCCGAAAAGTTGATGTGACATTAGCTGTGCACCCTTCTTTACTGATGAAGAACAAATTCTTAAACAATTATTCTGAAGGCCAACATTAAATTTCTAAGCATATTACATCAGAGGTCTACGTTTTCATTATATGACTGAATACATATCAAGGAAAATTCCTTCTTTTTTAGGAAACTCCTAGGAAAGCATATACAACATACTTCAGAAAGCTAATAAAAATCAGTTTTCACATACAGCAAAAAAAACCCCTTTCCCCCTTTTTTCATTTCTACAAGCATAATATATTGGCACATAATGCTTGTACAGAAGTATAAAAGTGCCTATTTGAAAGTTTGTAGCATCTCAAATCCTTCAACTTTTAAATTTCTAATTTATCATGTTTTTAATTACTTGTTTCCATTAACTGATACGATAGAGAAAACCAAGAAATTCTAACTATACATCTCAATACTTCTTTTTGTTTGTGAGGTGGGGTTTTTGCTGGGGTTTTTTGGGGGGTAGGGGTGGTGCTTTTTTGTTTTTAGTATTTTTAACTTCTTTTTGGCAAGCTATGTTTGCAAAGATAAAGACAGCTGCCGGTTCTCCACAGAAATTATATTAGCAGTTCAGTCAAGAGCTTTGTACGGCCACAGAAAACTGCAACTGCCTAATGCTAAACACATTTTTAAAAAGAGACCACTCAGAGGATAAATTAGATTAACACCATGGTTAACACTAGTAATACTACTGTTTATTGACATCTTTGCTAACAGTAAGAACTGTGCTTTGTACTTTAGCACAAAGTTACTGGAATTCACGGAACAAACCTACCACAACCAGCTGCCACTGCATTACAATAAAGTACTGTCACCCTAAACTGCACACCTTCCCAATTCAAACGTGGAAACATAAGCCTTTTGCTAAGCACAGTAGTGCATCTTGCCTATAATCTGTGCAGAAGACCTGAGCCACCTACACAGTGGTAACTTAGAAAAATGTAAAGCATGTCTTCTTCATTCCAAAAGGAATGGAAAAAGTGTGGAAAACAGCATTCTGCAGGCCACACAATCATACCTGTTTAATAGCCTATTTAAAATTAACTAGCCACAACAGTCT
>VZTO01008193.1:89104-152034 GCA_013400615.1 Syrrhaptes paradoxus | reverse complement strand
GCCTGAGATTCTTGCTCATCTCACCCAGGCATACCCCCTCTCTCATGGAAGGCAGCCGAATTGCATCTACAAGATTATACTGCAAATTTTGCAATGTGTATCATTAAAGTCTTTTTATATGCTACAGTTTAATTTGACTTTTGATTTATTTCTTTTAGAGGACATAATGTGACATGTTATTACCCAGCTGTCAGGCTGGCACCATCTTGCCCGTGCAACCACTATACCTACATGTACATGCTGCAAAGCAGGGGGGCTGAAGGAAAAAAAAAAAAAACAACCAACAAAACAAGATAATGCCAACCTGTAGATCTCGCCTGCAATAAGTAACACTGTTCTCATCAGTTTGAAAATTATCATCTTCAATAAAATTATATATTCAGAGACTGAGACTTTTGTATGGAAGAGGTGATGATTGCTCGCTGTAGAGCCAGAAATACTGTCGTGCGATTAAAATCCTGGACAGGAGATCTCAGGCAGTCTGCACTGACCCTCCACCAGATGCTCCCAGGACAAATCACAACCCTTGTACCTTTTTCACTACAGAACTAATGAGGAAACTTCTTTTTAGCCCATCCTTTGTGCTATCTACTTAAACTTTAAGATCTTCAAAAGAGACTTCCTTATCAAATATTTCCCACTCCTGGGTACAGTACACTTCAAATCTCTGTTAGGGCATTTAGAAACCTCTATAATACAGATAATAAAACTACTTTCTATGTCATTCCCTACAGTACTAAAAAAAAGAACCCAAGGATTTGGATGGATTATTTTATATCCTGTCAAACTCAAATAAACACGGAGGAGAATAAAAAGGTACAGACAGGTCTGCAAATCTTTCAAATTCTCCATCATTTCATTTTGAATATCAAGATGGTAAGTCTTCCTCCTGCAAGAGGAAAAGAAGCTTTACATACATTTCAGAAACTCAGGTGCAACTTGATACAGGCAACTCTGCTTTAGAGGTAGAAACCAGCCAGAGAAGGGCACGGTGCTACGCAGCGTTTGTACTTCTGCTCATTAGACCAAAGATGCAATATCACCCTGAGCCAAGGACACAATTTAGCCTTATTATTAGAGAAGGTATTCCTGTGGCTGAAATTACTGCGGAGTAGGAGACTCAGCATCCTTTCTCCAGTTCACTTCAAGTTTCATATTTTACCTTGAAAGTATTAATAAAAGTCAAATTTTCAAAAGGAGTCCAAAATGTGCACACACGTCTTTGAACCATCTGGAGGCTGGCTTTCAGCAGTACCGAAAGCTTGCTGTTTCAAACAGGTCTGGCAACAGACAAATGACCAGGAAGCCTCCTGGGGCCAGAATCTGTGCTGTGGCTGCATCTGGTCTTGGTTATCACTAACAGCCAGGATTTATGATTACCTGGGATCAGTGAAAGCCAGGTCCTAAGGATTAGACCTATAAAGGGCCTTAAGAATGTACTACAAGAAATTTGCCTTGTACAAGTGCCTAAGGCAGCTGTCCTAGCAACTGAACCATCACACTGTACAACCCAATCCACCTGCTCATAGCTGCCAACGTACACACAGGCTCCCTTCTCAGGGAGAAAAGATAAGCAAGGTGCTACAGCTAGGTATTGATAGCGGATGCTCCAAATATATGTTGCATATGACAACTTCCAGACACCTTCCCTCCAGAGTGAAATTTATAGACATTAATTAGGTCTCTAAGCTTCCTTTAACCTGTGATTTTTAGGAACTCAAGACAGTTTCAGGGGAAGTTTTGAGGACAAATGTACACATTAAATCCCAAACTTCTCCAGTAAAATAGACATATATATCCTTCTCTATTCAGGAATCAAAATCCTAAGTACCCTCTTGGTATTAAATCCTAAGAGACATAGTTTGAGGATAGAGCAAGGATAGCCTAGGGCAGGTCTCGCTTTAGTTCCTTTCTCTGAAGGGATTAAAATTAATTCTCATGAGAATGCCTTTTCAAACCAGTAACTATCTTGGACAAGGCAATTGCTCAGACTTGCAATTAAGATGGAGTTAAGCTAGAAAGAGCAAAAGAATAATCATGACTGTAGCTCATGGCCTAGGTACTTTCAAAACTTAAGTCCTGGATTCTGTTATCCACCCTAAAGGCTTCATAAAAAGTGCCCTTTGAACAGAAATCAGGACTTGCGAACAAGTTTCTTACCCAGTAGACCACAGAGTCACTCTTTGTCTTATGCTTTCAAAAGATTAGCTGAGACAGAGACAGAGAAGTAAAGCACGCTAAAGCATCTTCACTATCAGACACTGGTAACACTGGTCCTACTTCCAAGAAGAGGCGAGGTGCAGAATTGAATTCCTTTACCTGCTGCGCCCAGCACACACATGGCAGAACAAAGAATCCAACATTTATCCCCTACATGCTAAATTGTTCTTGGAACCACTGGACAGCTGCATAGAAAGGCAGCAGGTTACTTCTTCTCCGGTTCAGAAAGAAATAACCAGAGCAGGTGTGATGGACTGATCTCACTAGAAGACAAAGCACAAAAGCCGGCTTAGTTCGTATTCCTCATCTGGATTTAACAATGAATCAGGGATGGAACTACTCAGTCCTGCCAAGACAGTTGTCACATTTGGTACTTACCAAAGTAAAAGTAGATGCTTAGAGAGTTGGACAGAAGCACAAGGATTGCTTTTGTGAACTTGTATTTAAAAATCTAAATTTGCACATTAAAAAAAAAAAAACAGAATTGTCCCAAATTTGCAACAATTTCTGAAACTCCAACAGTAACTCTGTGTTCTGGTATCCAGATAAAAAATAATTAATTTATTAGCTTGCCTTAATAAAACCGTAATACTATTTCCTGATCACGGTTAATCTCCAATAAAAACCAGGTGATTGCAAAGTACTCTGATGTTGTTTGCTACAAATGGCCTTGACCCTACAAAACTGCAAGAACGTAAGCAACTGTTATAAAGACAAAAGTGAAGGTTCACAATTAATATGAAGTTAAGCATATGGCCATCTGACTGCTTCTGCATAAAGTGCACAGTGCACAGACAAATGTCTTGCATGTGGCTGGGAACAAAAGAGATCAACTCTGAAAAGGTAATAAGGAAAATAAAACAAAACACAAAAGAAATCCTGAAACCCCGAACACTTAGTATCTAGTGTATTATAGGTGTCATCCTAATGGAAGATATCAAACCCCTTGTCTTCACACCTCATTTCTTAGCCACCAAAACTCAGTTTCTAACCAAAATTGTTCAGATTTTAGGATGAAACTTGATTCCTAATGTCTAAATACTTTCTATCATGACCACCCATGCAAGTCTCTTTTTTCGCTGATCTTGGAAATCAAACAAAAAGGTAACATTTTCCCTAAGATACTACTCCTTGTATACACATGACAGTTTCTCACTTTTTAGCATGAAGAATTAAGAAAAAATGTACAAACAATACTGAAATGTATAAATTATTCACTTATTAGCAAGGAGCTTCCTTCTTACTTTAACACATTTCAGCCTATCCCTCCAGCCCAAACAGAACACATTCTTAAGCCATAAAACCTTGCCAATGGGTTTATAGACATCGGTATCAAGGCACTGATAACAGCTCGTACAACATTAAATAATAATACAACATTTATCAGCAAGATTTCCTCAATAATAGCAATTAATACTTTAGCATCACTTCTGCTAACGCAACCTTCAACTTATTGCATTATATTCAGATTGGCACTTCACACATAACTGCACAAAGAGCCTCCTATAAAAGTTACTTCCCTGAAGCATTCTGCAACATCGTACCTGAATGTAACTTTTTCATCATCATTGGAAAAAAACAAGATTTTTTTCATACACATCTTTTTGGTTTGGATGTTTTTAAAAAATACAGAATTTACTACTTATTTCTGATATAATGCCCTTGAGTTCTATGTCACGAGTTTTCAGGGAAGTAAAGCATGTACTAAAATGTAGGCATGTCCCGGAGTGCTTTACTGAATACAGTCAGTATCAGAAACCATTATGTGTGTAGATTCAGTTAAAATACTAACAGAATATTCTGACATGTTAGAAAACCTCGTTGTAATTTCATTCATTAATCACTACGTTGCGGATGTTTCCAGTTGAGTGGACAGGTGTATGTGGTAAAATGCAAGTAAGGAGAGAATTTGTCATTCACATAAACAAAATCTGGAAGGCATTAGAACCATATTCGGCAGCTTATAGATGAAATTTTGGCTGTTCTTATCCAGTGAACTGTGTGTTTACATTAACAGCCTCATTTTTCTATAAAACAATGGTACTACAAAGTTTTAGAAATAAATTGCTCTAGTCAATATTCATCATAAATATCTCTTTAACTTTATATGCTTAATTATATTTATATGCTTAATTATTATCACTTCAGTCACAGTGAGATAGCTGGAAAAATATAACGTATCACGCATAATAATAATGATTCAAATGTCATTTAATTGACGTAAAGACTTAAATTTTAAAAGACCAGGTCAGGTCCAAGGATGGTTAATTACGCACTTAATGAGCATGAACTGCATCTGGTTTCATCCACAGGAACTTTAACTAAGTTCAGGATCAGAAGTACATGTGCTTTATCTTATCACGGTTTTTTCTTGATACCTTCAGCATCACAGCTTCTAGGAGAGCACTACTCTGACAGAAGCTTTACAAATAAATACAATAAAACAGAACAAGTGGCTCCTTGAGCAATGAAGTTAATATGCAGTCTTATTTCCTACCAATTCGTATCTTACACTTGACAGGAGCACTGACTGAAGCTTCTCCTGTGGAGAATTTGCAAAGGCTTACACTCCTATCATCCACCCTCCCTGGCTCTACCAGCATTTGAGAGCAGGTTAGGCTTCTTTCCCACTACAGCACCACTAGAGGACACTTCTAGGATCCTCACCTTCACCTCGATGTCGGTAAAACTTTAGCAACTGATTACATTTGGGATCCTTCCCCGCTACCACACTGGCTAAAATGAGACAAAGGGGGGAGGCAGGTGGGGTGATTCGCACAGTCCTGCTTCCCTTAAGAAGCTTTAATAAAAGGTCCAGACAAAACCTTCTTTTTCAAAGAAAGCTATCCCAAAAGGATTAAAAAGTGAGTTAAAAGCCCTCAGTTGCTCAGGCAAAGACCTCATGCCAATGTTACGGTTTTACATCATGTGTTCCCATTTCAGACATCATGTTTGCATCTTACACAAGATCTGGTTGCTCCCCTCCCTGCTGTGCAAAAGACCCTCAAGTAACCAAAGGCAGAACCAGCACCCAGGCAAAACTGGTGGCATGTGGGCCAAAGCTAGAAAGATTATTTGCTCTTTCCAGTTGACAGAGTCATTTCTAGCAATGTCATGTAAAACGTGTTCAGTCTTCTACACTGTCTTATAAAGTATGTTGTGCCCAGGTGTTGGTAGTGGCTTCCTCTTCTCTTTCCATTTGAAGTTGCGAGAAAGAAAAGGCACCAGGGACTTAGCTTGTAAGAGAACACTTTCAAGGCTTACAGGCAACTGTTTCCAGTAAGATCTTGTATTACACTTGCACACCACACTGAGCAAATGCTAAACACCTAAAAAGCCAAACAGAAGTAATCCTTGCTCTGGGAACATTTCCCCTCTGCTCCCCCCACCCTGCCATGTTCTCACAGGTTACAGTGAAATAACAGATCAACTAGTTAAGCAATTTACCAAAGGTTGCTCAAATTATGTCATAAATTCATCTGTCCGGGTCCAGCGAGGGTTTATGACATCTGACAGACAAAGCCCATTCCTGGTGCTAAAAGCCCAGCAACAACAACAGTAAAAAAATAGAGACCTCATCACTTATCAACAAGTGAGACTCCCATCACTCTCGCCACAGACCCTTCCAGAGCTAACAGGCGCCCAGTGCTTGGCACCCTTCTCCGCCGAGCAGGAGGGGACAGGAGCCCTCGCGGAGCCCCCTGCACCGCCGCCCGCTGCCCCGGGCCGCACGTGTCCCGCCGCGCCGGGGCTCTCACCTGAAGAAAAGTTTGGAGACGATGTTCGCCTTCTCCAGGGGGGACTTCTGCATGGTGCCCGGAGCTGCCGTGCCGTGCCGTGCCGTGCCGTGCGGTGCGCGGGGGAACGGCGGCAGTCGCCAATCGCTGTCGCCTCGCTCGCCCGCTCTGCTCCTGCGGCTCTCCCACCTTATCCGCCCGGCTGGCTCTGATGTCACCGCCTGCCTCCTGCCCCGGCCCCTCTCTCCGCCTCTGCTTTGCCCAGGTTCAAAAGCGGGAGGGCCGGAGCCCCGGCCCGCACGCTGCCTGCGCCACCGCCTCCTCCCCCGCCTCCCGGGCGCGCCCAGCACCGCGCACAGGGCGCGCCTCGCGGCTCCCCCCACGGCCGTCCGCACCCGCCCCTCCCCGGCCGCCCCCTTCTCCCCGGCTCCCCGCCGGCCTTCGGCCAGCCCGTTACCTCCTCCCGCCGACTCAGCTTCGCGAGTCACCCCCCGAGGGGTCCCCAGCCTCCACCTAGCACTAAGCGCCTCGCACGACCAGGTCCGTGGGGAAGAAACCACCCGTCCAGATGTGCCCTCGGCCCCCTCTTCGGGGCAGCGAGGAGAGCCCCCCTCGGGGCACGGAGACCCCCCCGTTTCCCCGGGCGCGCAGCTCCCCACCGTAGAGCCTGCTCCCAGAGCCCTGCGAGAGCCGAAGCCGGGCTTGGATGGGTACCTGGGGCCCGCGCCAGAAGCCCCCGTACCCCCCGGCTCCCCCCACACCCGTGCACAATCCCGTGGGAGAGTCCAGCGGCGCAGGGGGATTGCGGCAGAGGGCGGGCAGTGAGCCGGGGGGCAGAATAAATGTGAACAGCGAGTGCACTCATACCTCCTTTAAAATACACTTGCTTCAGGTTCTGCGTGAGGCACAGCTACCTGAACTAAGAGGAATGGGAACTGAAGGTATATCCTTAAGAAGTTTAGCCCAAACACACAGATTTAACACTAAAGCCGTTTCTGAAGTGTTGTACACATGCCCTACAAACAAAATCGTTACTTTCAGAGTGCACAGTAGAAAGCACATTTAAAAAAAAACAAAGACGACAAGAAGCAGGAATAAGAACTTGTGATTTAAATCTGTATAAGACATAATTTGATTTAATATTTTAATGTGATATTTACACACTCCAGTTTCCTTTCACTTCTGTAACTTAAATATGGATCGAAAAAGTCACGCCTACCTAAGCATGCAGCTGTTCCCCTATAAATCGGCCCTGTGAAGAGGCAAACGTGGTTCTCTATGGACTTATAGACTGTGCTACAATTTAACAAGCTGTTACTCTTTGCACGCTTTGCGGGCATCTTTTATTTCACTGCTTCTCGCTACACCCCACTGTGTTTTCATAAAGAATTTCTCTTTGCCTTGGCAATTCTTCCTTGCAGACTGCAGATAGCCAAGAGGTGTCCTCTTACCCTACCAGCGCACCGCACTCCTTTGTGTCTCAGACCTCCCTCGGATCCTCCCCGATCCTGCTTTATTACTGACAAAACCAGTAAGAGACACGGGACAGGCAGAGAACTCCAGGAAACCGTCCGCACTTTATCCTGTCCTCAGACAATGCGTAGAGGCAGGGCTAAACCCGCGCGGGCTCCGGGACAGCAGCACGGAGCCCTTCGGCATCCTGCCACCTAGTGGAGCCGGACCCGGGGCGGCACCCCGCACCGCACCGCACCGCACCGCGGCCCCCACATCTGCCCGCACCGCACCGCACCGCGGCCCCCACCGCACCCCGCACACCTGCCCGCACCGCGGCCGCCGGGAGGAAGCGGGACCGGCCTCTTCAGGGCGTATGGTGCCGGGCTCCAGGGAGGCACCTCCCACCGCTCCCTGATGCTGCGGTGACGGCTGGTCACAGCTGCTCCAGCTCCGGGGACCTCAGCGCCCAGGATGCTCAAGCAGGAACTAAGATCAGGATTCAGATCGCTGCTGTACCGGACCTGGGGCAAGGCTGTGATCCAGACACTCCATCCACCTCTGAATGAGGTTCTTTGAGGAGGCCCTGACATGCAGATCACCTAAGTCTCCAAAATTCTTTCACTTTGTTAGAAAATTAGGAAGAAATTTTTTACTGCAAGGGTAGTGAGAGACACTGGCACAGGTTGCCCAGGGAAGCTGTGGATGCCCCAGCCCTGGAGGGGTTCAAGGCCAGGCTGGATGAGGCTTTGAGCAACCTGGGCTAGTGGAGGGAGTCCCTGCCCATGGCAGGGGGGTTGGAACCAGATGATCCTAAGGTCCCAGCCAACCCAAACCATTCTATGATTCATCGTATGATTCTACAAAAATGGTGAAACACTAATTTAAAGATAG
Organism: Syrrhaptes paradoxus; assembly: GCA_013400615.1. Classification (NCBI taxonomy): domain Eukaryota; kingdom Metazoa; phylum Chordata; class Aves; order Pterocliformes; family Pteroclidae; genus Syrrhaptes; species Syrrhaptes paradoxus. The sequence goes on along the minus strand of VZTO01008193.1, from coordinate 143,731 downwards.
ACTGGAAACTGACTCTTCTGAGCAATACACACCCTCTGCTACGGGCTCTTTCCCTTTCCAGCCTTCAGATCTCTGGTTCAGGTGAGTAAAGCAGAAACCAAGCACAGGACTAGACTTTTTTTTTTTTTTTTTTTTTTTTGTAATTTACGTTAGAAAGTGAGGTATGTTAGTAATTTAAAACCCTTCGTGGATCTGGTCCAAACTACTTAAAATGTCAATGGCTAGTGGAGTGTTTTTCATAACAGTATCTCCCTGTTGCTATTACCACCAGAGCTGACTTATGAGCATTTGAAGCAAATCTGGGACTAACAAAGACATCCCATCAGTCATTGCTGATTATGTAATTTTTTACATAAAAAATTCCACCACCTTTTATTTGTCAAGTGCCCTAGATCCCTTGGATATTTTTTCTCTAAACTTAGAATATTTCTTTGCCGACTTAAGTACCAGCTATGGCTATGTTCAGCACCACTAGAACCAAGGGAGCAATTACTTCCCTGCTCCATGATCCCATAGTTTTGCAAATAACTCAGCTACTTTCACACACACACCACCCCCACACACACCGACCCACCCACCTCCACAGACACAAACTCCTAACTAGTTGCATTTTCCAAAATTATTTCTTGACATTTTTCTCTTGAATGTTTCCACAAAGCTTCCTTTGCCCCCCCCCCTTTTTTTTTTAACTGAACATTTAGTAGTTTCAAGAGCAACTGTTATTCCTAATCTTAGGGATCTTGAACATACTCAGCTGACATGAATGTGCAACTTGTCATTAGTATTACTGCAGGTAGGAATAAACCGTAATATTTCTATCCTCTCTAGAGACTGAAATACCTCCAATTTTAGTATTATCTATGAATTTCATTTACATTGCCTTCTTTTACTTCTATAGAAATGCAACCTGATACAACAACAGATACTTTATCCTTTAATTGTATCCACATCCACCATCTATCTGCCTTTACTCTGCATCTCTAAGAAAATGTAGTGGGGCTGAGTTACAGAGCCAGGTGGCACATGAACAGGAGAATGAGTAAAAGATGGTTTCCTGCACCATCGCTGCTGTAACTCTGGCTACTGCACGTGTGTGGGGGCACCTCCACCACCAAGAGGCAACGTGCTGTGGTCAGCCTGAAGTCTCACAAACTGATTGTCTGGTTAGATGTTCTAATGTTCATGGCAACTTAAAGTGGTTTATACCCTGGGGGCTGTAACCCTGGCCTCTCTCCTGCCCTTGGGTACCTTCCCCTTCCCCTCCAGGACCACCACACTACATGTAAAGCTGCTTACTGCTTCTGCTCTAGCTGAAAGCCCCACCAGCGTGGTGCATTTTCAATGGGATCTGAACTTAGGAGGAAGAGAACTCACCCAGCACTGGTACCAAAGCAAAGTAAGGGTTCAAACCCTATGGCAAAGTGTAAGGCAGGAGAAAGGCAGGGCACAGGGAAGATTGGCTTTAGCTGCCACAGAATCATCAATGGAGTTTTGCAACCCCTTTCTTACGTATAGCAACATATTAGGGGTCTGAAACATTTTTGTTTTTTATTCAGCTTCCAATTTTCAAGAAAGGTAGAAGAAATTAATTCTATTTTAAACTTTGATTAGCTAATGTCCATGGACAAAGGGGTAGAAACCATAAATATAAAAAAAAAGCATGATCATATGAAATATCATCTCCTTAGAAAATGAAGGTAAGGAGCTGTCAAAAGTAACACTTTAAGTCACTGATTTTTTGTTGTTGCTTAAAATGAAAAAAGCATTTTCTTCAGTGTCATCATTCCAATCCTCTGAAAACTTCATTCTTTAAAATAGCCTTGACAAGAAAAATGGTCCTCTGCTGCAGGGAGAGAGAAAACAGGTATCAAGGTGAAGTTTATTTTCTTTGCTTGGTGGTTGACCTATCAATCAAATTGCCAACCGAACCTTCAAACTTTTCCAAATCTTTTAATTAACTGGAAACTATGCTTTGTTCAACCCCAAAGCAGCCCGGTCTATTCTCCAGATTTTTTTTTTTTTTTTTTAATAAAAGCAGAGAACTTGATCCACAAATCTGACAATGGTCTTTCCTTCAAGCTTCCCTGTGGCCAGCCAGAGTCTAGCACACCTGGGTTCAGTTCCTCATTCCAAGTGGTTTAAATAATGATGGCAGGCCTTGCTTCAGATCCTCGTAGATTAATGCCCTTTAAGATATGGCTCAAGTATAGCTCCTCAATATCTGTTCTGAGATGGCTCAACTTCACTTAACTTCCAGCTATTCTTGGGAGCAGGGAAAGCAGCCTGGCCACCTTTGCATAGGGTAGGGCTTTATTTACCCTGCAGTTTTTGCTAACAAAAAAAAATGATTACACTGTCTCAGAACTGCTCACAGACTAAGATAGAGGCAACCTAAAAAAGAGTTCAAAATAGTAAAGCAGTGACAATGAAGGAACTTGGTCAACTAGAATTACAAGTGTATGTATAATTTAGTATTCAACAAAAGCATTCTAACTGACAATTTACTAATATCTATTTTTGGTTGCTGAAGTCCCCACAGTACTCTCTAGTTGTGGATAAATTAGCAACATCTTGCTTTTCACATTGCTTTTCAGTTTTGGCTTATACGGCTATGAATTCCAAAGGGCTTCTCTATTCCCAGGAAATTCAATGAAAACTGAATCATACCCAAGATAAAAGCTACAGCAGCATTTGTTTAAAAAAAGTAAACTATTCACAGATATTTTCCAGGTAAATGGATGTTGAATCTGCATTCATAAATACTTTTAGAATACAGATGGACAGAATATTTTGTTTTTAAATGCAGATGTTAGTTGACAGTTGCTGGATCCATTCACATAAGCAAAACCGTATCCCAGTGCATTGTCTTAATACTGCTAAAATTGCTTCAACCAATGCTTTCAGCAGTTACAGATTAACACTCTTAATCTGTGTGCACCAGATACTTTTGGCAAGCAGAGTCATGTATGCTTTCCCACTCTGCAACAGCAATATCTGACTATGTCAATTCAAAGTACGGTCTCAATACATCCTGAAAACAGTTTAATATTCCAGGAAAACTAAGTAGATCTTCCATCAGGCACATATTTCTGTGATACAAGGTATCACAGAATGGCCTGGGTTGAAAAGGACCACAGTGATCATCTCGTTTCCAGCCCCCCGCCATATGCAGGGCCGCCAACCACTAGCCCAGGCTGCTCAGAGCCACATCCAGCCTGGCCTTGAACCCCTCCAGGGATGGGGCATCCACGACCTCCCTGGGCAACCTGTTCCAGTGTGCCACCACCCTTTGGGTGAAAAACTTTCTCCTAATCTCTAACCTAAACCTCCCCTGTCTTAGTTTAAAACCATTCCCCCTTGTCCTGTCACTATCCACCCTCTCCAGGGATGGAGCTGGGAGGTAAATTACTGTGAAAATACCAGACCTCTCATTCTGGACAAGCAAAATTAACAGAAGACCACATTTTTATTAGCTCTTACATGGAAATCATAAAAGGCAAAACAGAGATGAATACATGTATTGTTTCGTTCAGAAGCACAGGATTCCGTGACAACTCAATCTGTCTGTACTGATGGATGAATCCCACTGCATCAAAACCAGTAAAATAATTTAGATCTACTGAAGTGTCATCTAGATCTGCCTTGCCACATGATCACATACTCACTGAGGTCCTGCTGACTAAGCTTATGTCTAATAAAGTCCTGAAGGAACTAGAATCTGAGAAAAGGAAGTTTAGACTGTGGCCTTGATTACATAAGAAATTCATACTACTCATTTTTAATCATTAATTCCAAAAGATTTGTTAAAATGGTGAAAGCCCTGCTGGTAGTAACCCTCGTAATACCGGGATTTGTGGAGGGTTTCACCGGTTTGGACACAGTTTAATCAGAAATGGGAAATGTCCTGGCAGAGAGGCCACCTGAATTAGGGGGAAAAAAACAAACAAACAAACAAACAAACAAAAAACCCAACCCCACAACACTGTTGAGAAATACCAAAGCTAATAGAAAAAAAAAACTGAATCAAGATGATGCAGCAATATAACGAACAGTTACTGGATGTACAGGCACACTCTTGCACTTTACACTTGATAAAACCTATTTGGTTCTTTGGAAGCTCCAGTAGAAAATGATCTGGAGAAGATTTTCTGAAGACTTTAGGGTTTGTTTGCTTTCAGACTAGAATAAACATGAGAGGAGTGAAAGGCCTGAGAATCCAAGTCTGACAAGCTTGCAAAGTTTACATTTCCAAAGATAGTTTTAACTTCTTCCTCTTCGTACTGTCATGTAATAATCCTAGAACAATAATATTATTGAGTGTAAAAGGGCAAAAATCCAAGACTGATACCTTCTATGACTCAATAAAAGGCACAAGCCGGCAATCTTAAACAGTTGAGCAACAAAGATTATTGAACCACCTAGAGCATAACAAAAAGTGCTTAATTATTTACAACTGTTTAAAAGAGAAAGAGCTTGAGCTCCCGAGGGAGCACTGAGATTGGCATCTTATTTACTGTAATCTTACCGCAAAGATCATGCGGTATAAACTCTGCCACGTGAATCCTTGCAGTGCAATGAATCCTTAACCCACTGGTTTTTAAAAGTGTGCTTAGTTTGTGTCATGCTATTCTCGCCTAAAATAATTCCATACGGGTCCAAATATTTTCTGATCTTAATGGAAAAAGTTCGAAGCAAACACCACTGTTACTCAAGATACAGAAGAACTATAAGACTTGATCTTTTTTTCTAGTCCTGAAATAGCCTAAAATTGCCTCTGTAATTGCTTCTTCAGTAAGGAAGCTGCCTCAACCTTCAGAATAAAAATAAAAAATAAACGAGGGATAATCACCCCCCTAAAGATACCCAAGGACTTGAGCTCATTGTGGAGGGAAAAGAGCCAGTGCTCCACATGAAGACAAAGGGCCAGGCAGCATACAACCCCTGTACTCCGTGCTATTTTCTCAGCATTCTCAGCTGAGATTCAGGTTAGTAGGTTAAAGTCCCGTGTTTAGTCAGGCTTCAGAAAACTTATAATGTTTTCAAGTACAAAAGCACAAGGACTGGGCTTGCTGACTGACATTTTCACAAAGGATTTTCTCCAAGCCAAAATGAGAAGTCATGCCTTTTTTTTTTTAATGGCAGCTGACAGCAGAATATTATGAGTTACTGAATTTAATTAAAAATCTTTCTCACTGAACACAATGAAACATTTATATGAGGTGAAAAGTGTTTCTCATCATTGGATCCTGCAGCTACTTGTGCTAAGCCAAACAGGTGCAGCTGTATTTTAAATAGTTAAAATTTCTGAGGCTAGAAGCAAGACCTTTGAATTTGTGTGAACTTATGTAAAGCTGTGATTTACATAAGTGACCATAAGAGAAACCCATCTTTACATTGCTATGGAAGATAACTCTCTTTTTTGTCTGTACAAAATGCTTTGTGACCTTCCTGCAAGAGAAAAGCTTACACTACAGGAAGGTAAGAATCATGCTAAACAATCACAGCAGAACTATATCAGTGACAAAGCAGGTATCAGCCTCCAAGAAGTTATCCACAGAACTGCTTGAAATAAGCATTCCTCCACTTAAGAAGGAATCCTTGAGATTTAAGAATTCTGATGACACTTTTTAATAAAAATCGCTAAACCACTGGCACATAAAACTTGATCATCAAGCCCAGCCTGCCACTGTTGCAAATAAATCTGCAGAGCAGTTCAATACTGCACACCTCCAGATGCTGCAGGCCAAATAATACTTCCCAGTGTTACAGGAAAATAAAGGCTTTTTGTAAAATATTGGCTATCACAGTTAACACTGCAAAAATAAGGGAGCAAGGGACATTAAGGGCATATAAAGCAACTCAGGCCCCTGACTTTTCACTTAGTCATTTACTGAAGAAACAAACTTTACATACTGAGGATATAATGGCTGATATGTAAAGGAATAAAAAGATGGTCAACAAAAAGATTAAGGAATTTTGGAAATATTTTTAAAACTGGTGGGGAAATTCATTCTCCACTCAGTTCTGACCATGAACTCAAGCCACGATTTCCCACACTGTAAGAGACCTACCTGCGTGATCATTCCGAGCCAAGTTTCCTGAGTTTGCTCTACTAAAGCTGTTCTACTTGAAGACAGCCAAGCACCCACAGTCATGAAGTGCTTAGTGGAATTCAAGTTCCAATCCTTTATTTGAAGTCTATCTTTTAAATGAGGAACTGTGTTGGTTTTTTTTTCTGAAAGGAAAGGTACTCTTTGACAGAACAAAAAAAACCCAAACAAACAAAAAAACCCAAACCAAACTCCTCAGGTATCTCAGATTCTTCCCACAGCAGAAAGGTGGAATGGATAATCTCACTGTTTGCTTTGGTATGAGACTGGAGAGAGCCAGTAACAATGGGGTTTGATGGAAGATAATTTAAAAAAGATAAACTTAGCAGCATTGAGAATTGAAATGACAGAATCAAAACAGTTCTAAAGAGTTTATGGTAGAAAACTTTTTTAGATTAGATTCTAGAGTCTACAAAGGCTCTTTGAAAATTTCATTTTTATTTTCCTACCCAGGGGTTTCTATAATTAGCTAGCTACAATAAGGACTATTATATTGCTTAATGTCAGCTTTAAGTGGACACGTTAACCAAATATGCTCACAATTAGCTCCCAAAATAACCCATTTTCACAATATTTTTTAAAATAGTTTGAAAAATCCAGGTATACATGAAAATAATTAAAACTCACACATTGGTTTTATTACCTACAAAATGAAAAATATTTGCAGATATAACAGCATTTATCACAGAAATTAAAAATGGGAATTTCATACTCTGTCCTTGGATAGACTTCTCCCTTGCTGGCATAGAAAAACTTAATTTACACTTCCCTGTGACAGTATGAAAGGAACAATATGATCTATTCATGCACTGTAGTGGGTTATAAATTAGTATAACCATTGCTGGAAAGAACCAGCTGTGGGTCTAATTCTAGACAGCACAATGAAATAGGAATAGACAACACAAGGTGTAAAGTCCAAGTTATGAAATAGAAACTAATAATTAAAATAGTTCACTATATTATAGAAAAATACAACAATTTCTCATCAAATACTTGTTTCAGTTTCATTCATATTTTCTCAGGAACAAGACAACAATATAGTAAAATGTAGAGAACAATAAAAAAGATGCATTTGAAACACTACAGGGAAAGACAAAAATATCAAACACTTCTGTTTACCTGTTTGCATAATACATAAGTAAGAGGAAATACTTTTGTTATTCAACATATAATGAAGCTGTGAAAGTCAATGACCCACAACTTTTCTAAGCTTATGAGGAGTCGGGACCCAAACAGACATTTACATAGAAATGGAAAAATTTAACATATTTACACTGGTTACTTATCAAAATCTGAAATGCCTTTGTCTTAAGACAGTCTCTATATGAATTTAGGAGGCAACATCTGGTACATGCAGCCTATCACAAAACATTCTGTCACTGTGACTTTACTTTCTTTGCTGCAGCATCACGTACAGGATCCTGGCTAGGGCTGGCAACCAGAGCATATGCATTTGGCTGCAAGAAACTAAAGAAGTTTTTATTGACACAAATTAACACAATCTTATTCTGACAGAAACACGGCACCGCTTTCCTCAAGAGCACCCTCTTTCCTCAAACTACTTCCAGATTGAAGATAAGATACAACAAATACGTGAGATAAGCTTTCAGACTGTGAGAAAACCTGCAATAAGAAGAGGCAGCAGCACACATGTTAGAGTCCCCTCTTTCAGCTCACCCTTTCCCCAACTTCAACCAGGTTTCTGCTTCTCTGAGTAAAGCAGACCAAACATGCTTTTGAAAGAGCAGGTCTACCCCGTTAGGGAACACCTGGGAGGGTAGAAGGATGCCTGGGATGCATAAGAAGAGAGAAATCAGAAAGACAAGTAGACATTTGTGATTTTTAGAAAGAAGTTAAACAGAGCTGTGGTGTGATTTTGTACCTCCGTCCTTAAGAGATAACTAAGAACACCAGTAAAAAGACCAAAGCTAGAAAAAACAGTTGAAGGTTGTGTTCCCTGAACTCCACATAGATGCTGAGGGGTGAGCAGAAACATAGAAGGCTACAAGAAAGGGAGTACCAGAAATAATTAACTTTTATTCTTCAAAGATTAATCCAAAAATGAAATGAAAAGATAAATTTTAAATGGATACTATGCTGAAAGATACAGCTAAAACTCTACTGGCATGGCTGGCACAACTCATTTCCTGTACATACTGATAGAAAAAAATACTATAAACTGTCAAAAAAAAAACCCAAACCCAACACAACTGAAACCAATATATCCTTCTTGAGAAATGTCAGGAATTCTGAACACTGAACGTATGAAGAGGAGGCTTTCCTAAGCCATGAAACATTTCTTTACCATTCAAGCACTTTCTCGTCTAACGACAAATGTCTGTATTCTACTACAAAAGCCCGGGGGAAAACTCGCTCTCAAAACAGAGGCTAGAACATCAAGTGCCTACACCCAGTATACCCAACGAACTTGAGTTGGTAGCTTGTCATAAATACTTTGCTTCAACAGACAGGAACAGCAAACAGATTCCATTGCAAAAACAAGGTAGACTCTTAAAAGCAAACAGAGAAAGCATAACTTACCACTATCCAGACATAGCCGATGTTCAGCAAGAACTTTGTTAACACCAGAACAAAAGGCTGATCTAAAAAATGCCGAAGATGGAATATGTTCCATATAGCAGAGCTCATAAGAAGGGAACAATTAAATTTTCTCTGTAGCTATATCAGTTGCAAATGTATAGAGACCAACTGATTCCCACTTGGGACATCCCCCAGGAATATGTCCATGAGAAATTAAATCAAAATAGGTGTGGATCGGTGCTAGCAGCTCCAACAGGGGAGCAACTACTGAGTGAGACTTCCCTGCCTGATCCATGACTTTCAGGCACTGAGTTTCTATTAAAAAATATCCTTTGCGATCCTTTGTGTTCTTCTCGGAGGTTGACATATTTTCTGAATCGTTCAGCCTAACTGGAGCCAGGATCCACACCCGTCAGAGGCTTGCAAAACCCAGAAGGCTTCAGGTATCATTTATCTAAAAAGGTCCCTTAGATACTACTTCCTGCAATTTTATTTATTTTTTTTTAGCACTGAAAGAATGAAAGCAGAGAAAGGTAAACAATAGCCTATGTAACCAAACCAAATGGGATGTTTTCTTAAGTTTCCACTGCAACCCAGTAACACATAGAGCACATGAAGCAAAACCCAGCCCAATCTATAGAAAAATCTTTTTTGCTTTATAATCATGTCTGGATCAATTAGATCAATTACTCCCACATACCATGCCTTTGATTAAATTTAGTTTCAAACAGCAGTTTCAATGCTGTTAACTGAATACTACATTACCAAATGGAAAACACTGTCTTTCTTTATAGTTAATCTACAATTATACTTTTATAATCCACTCATTATACTTTCGTCATTGCTGTTTTGATCATTAACTGTATCACTAGAAGTGGCTTAATAATTACTCATTGCTTCTAGAAGCCGTACTATAAAATTCTTCCTTATTCCTCGCGTTTTCTGGGAAAAAAAAATAATCTTTATACCATCCCCTGTTGAAAACTTTTCATACTATTTGAAGAGATAGTTGCAGTTTTAGCAGAGTCTCCCAAAAGCAGTGCAACAAGTACAGCAGTGGGACTAGCAATTCAGCAGAGCAGTCAGATGTTTAGGTTGCTTGATCATAGCATGAGAACCCATCTGTAATAAAAAGCAGTCTCTTCCCAGAGGTCCTCTTAATAACAGTTAAGACGACATACACTACTGTTCTGCAGAAAAACTCCCCAAACCAAGATCTGTATTTATCATCTTATGCTCAAATTTAACACAGTTCCTCACTGCACTTGCTAGTAATTTAGGTGATTAACATTATGCACTCATGTCTTAAAAAATTAATTCTGTCCCTTTTAAAAAAGTTTAAAAATGTCAAACAGTCCTTTCAAATCTTTCTATATTTATAGTAAGTCAGGCATTTCAAAGCCTATTTTAGTGTTGTAGTGAAAAATTGTTTTTTTGCACTTGTACAGTTATATATTTGTAAAATTAGTGTAATAAATTAGGAAATTGCATCTTTTATTAAGGCATAACTGTTTGACAGTGTTGAGCTACATGCTTCCACCACATATCACTCATTGCCATTGAAACTGGTAGATACGGGTTCAAATTTACAAGTTTTTAATATCTATTATTCCCATTCTTTCCAGATAAGATGTTTTTGTGACTAGATAAGAAAATACATATTAAAAAACTCAGATATAAGAAAGGAAATAGACAATAAAGGAACAAAAAGGAATATCTGCTTGTTTGTTCACTGCTACAAGCAGGAACAGNTAGCAAAGGATACTAAATAAAGCTGAGACTCAAAACCGATCTGACTAGCTTAGGTTTAAAAGGAGGGTTTATTAAAAGACAGCTAAGTTCCAGAAACCATTTAATTGGGCAGTACAGTATAAGAAAAAGAGTGTGGCCTAGGAGAAGACCTAAAGAGTCAGGTGCTTATTTTTTTAATGTATAAGACTTAAACCTTCAAATACATCTAAAAATGACAGTTGACCCCTCTATCTACCAAAGATAAGAACTACAACTTGCAATAAAGAGGACCAGAAAAATCTTCAGCTTTAAGGGTAGGGAAGTACTGCAGGTCTCCCTCTCAAGACAAGCTAAACACACAATATCTGTCAAGAAAGTTATAGGTAATACTGCATTTTGTTTCATTGCAAGGCTTGGGCTAGATGACTTCTTGAAGTCTGTTATGACAAGTTAACACTGCATTTTGAGAATTCTTCCCCCAAGCCAGTTACAATACTGTGTCAAGTGTATGAACCCATGCCCATCCTCAGACAAAGTCTTGCTACGACCTTTAAAAAATACAGACAAAAAGATGTTGTCCCATTATTACCCCTTGCATAAATCCAAAAATTGCAAGTATGCACCCATCAGAGAACAAACAGATTTAGCCCACCATATCTCAATTTACAGCCTTCATATATCCCATTTAGCAAATTAATAACATAATAACAGGGCTTTTCTCAAAAATGCCAGAATTTTATTCCAAATGGAGATGGGATTTTCAGATACCTATCACTTGAGCAGTCTCTATATTATATAGACGTGCTGCATGGTGCTACAGGCATATTGTCAACACAGTCATAGCTCAAGAAGTCTTTGTTCACTCCCTGGCCTAGCTGCAGAAGGTAAAAGAAAAATTGATAGACAGGTAAATACTCAGAAATTCTTTAGCTTCTAAGTTTGCAGGTTATGAACTTTTTGCCCAATAGCTCTGAATTTCAGAGACATCTTGACAGAAAGAATTTGTGTAGGAATTTAAGTGTCTCTGCATAAAAGAAGTCCACTCATACTTCAGCAAGACAAGGCAGAAGACTCATTAGACTTTCTGTTGACAGCATTTAAATAAACTAAATTATGACAGCAAAAACAACAAATGAGAATTTTCCTTGATCCAATAGGACTCTTTATTGCTTTTTGTCAAAAAGTTTGAAATTAGGCAGTATGGATACCAGAAGCAAGCACTCTCACTAGAAACCATCTAGGAACCATCACTTCATGGAGATCCTGCCCTTCCAGGACATCTCTTGCTGAGACGCACTCTCAGCAAGAAATTCTTTGTTCTTACCCTGACGCTGTACTCACTATGCCACCTTTTGTGTCATAGACCTGGAGAACACTTGGAAGCAAAATATCTTGGTACCAGTCCAGGAAAGATTAAAGCAACTCTTACAGCTCTAAACAAACATGCAAAAGGCAGAGCTGTAATGGCATATTCTGTGAATATATACATACTCAGTATCTACTCTTGCGCATTATGGTCCCTGTATTATTTGGGGCTCTGCCATCCTAAAATTGACAGTTAATGGCCATGCCATGCCATGCCATGCCTCTTTGCTGTTGACTGTGATACATTCTTTTCCACACAGTGACTTGCAGCTTTGTAACCTCAAAGCTATATCATTAGAATGTGTTACAAAATGATCAGCAGATGTCAAGGGTAAGTAAAACAAAAGACTATTTTGTTAATGCATAAAAATAAAAAGGTCTGAATGTTAAAGGTCTAGATATTAAAAAGAAGTCATATTTACATACCTAAAGTAGAAACAATGCAAGCAGGAAAAAACTGATAAATTAATTCTAAATTATTTGAAAGCATAAACATACTTAACACTGATTCCACATGTAATGGAGAAATCTAATTCGTTTTTTCTAGGCTAACTCTCTTCAAGCCTAAATCATGCTTCAAAGGTCACATTAATTCCTTACAAAATTAGTTTCTTTCAGCAAACACTGCTGTCTGGTAATTTATTTGTACATATTCATGCTATGCTGTTCAGGTAACATAGATGAGGCTTAGATGAGGTTTGAATGTCATATTTAACACTTTTTTTAAAAGAAAATGTGCTTTTCCAGCACATATTCTTGGTATAGGACATCAAACATACATACAGAAAATGACAAACCCTAACTTAAACCGATCAGGATTGAAAAGAGCTTACAAGTACATTTAATGGTCATGAATACAGTCCAGGCTTACAGAAGAATAGAACTTTCCTGTACTCACTACCTAAACCTATACATACTGTATAATTTCAAGAGTTATTAGCACTAGCCATTTTTTGCTACAAAGAAATTAATAGCCCAAGAACATATGAAGTCCAATGACATATTTTCTTTCCTGCAATGTCTTCCCCTATCTCTGAACAGGTACAGTGATGGTTCTAGACCACTGGGCAGAAGAACACACATTTAGGAACATGTAACAGACTACCATCCTCCACTATTTTTTTTAAACAAACATCTGGCAAGGTGAAAAAAGGTGCATAAATCTCATAAGCTACTCTAGATCAATGAGTGTAATATACAGTAATGTTATGTTATGACCGAAGATGAGAAAATGGCACAATCATATTATAAATATAGAAACCAAATTTCATTATCTCTTGGAATTGGAGTTCTCAGTACAACTGTGCCAACTACTGCTATCTCCATGGCTGACAACCAAATTTCCACTGACTTCAGATAGTGGCATTTTTTGTATTAGACTAGGGAAATAGTGTATTTCTTTAGACTGTTGTACCACAACACAATGCTATAGCACACAGCCTATATGCCTCATGCACTAACATTAACAGTAATCATGATTTTCCTGCAAGCAGACCTAGGACCAAATTATCTCATTAAGAAGCAAGCAACGAAACTTCAAATTAGATCACCTTTATTCAAGCCAATTTGTGAAGCAGTACAGATGAGTTTTGTCATAATACTGTAAAGGAATGGGTCCAATATGAAAAAGCCCATTAAGCTAAATATCGCAGTGTTGGTCAATGTTGTAGAAAATAACAACAAAATATTAAAACAACTTAAAAATATGTTCCCAGAAATTAATGTGTTGACTTTTATTAGCCTGGTACAACACACTTCAGAAGAAATCTATGTGACTTACTAACATTATTATCTACTAATTTTTACAAAACAGTGAACTAATTGAGTATCTCAGAATTACATATTTGCTTTAATTTGAAGATCTCAAAGTGCTTCGCAAAAGTTAACAGATTAGCTAAAGTACACACAAGCAGCATGCTGAACACCACTGAAAAAAAGTCATCTCTTTCTCATGCGCAAGTATCCACAGCTCCTATGGAAATCAACAGAAACCTAAATATATCCATAGATCAAACTCAAGACCCTAAATATTATTTCTATGTGGGTACAGAAATCATAATGTGACAGATCAGTAGCCACTCATCAGTGTTTACATACAGCACAGTAACCACCTTGTGCAGCAATAACTGGTACTCAATGCTTTTAAGTCATCCTAGACTAGAACACTGATCTTTCTGGCATTCAATACAGACTGGGCAGCCGGCAAGCACTACCTTGGAGGTATATGCTAGACCCTAGTTCAGTGATTCCTTTAGTGAAGCAGGTTTAAGCAGCAATTAACTCTTAGCGAATAGCTGACAGCATTTACTCTTCCTGCATCTCGCTTCATTTGTGTCCTTTGACCACAACAGTACTACGCATGTAACACTACAACTTCAGCATGAACTATACGTATTTTCTAGAAAAAGCTATTGTGTAATGATGGAAACATCACTTTGCATTACATTTAACCATCATGCAACTGTCTTTCTGTAAATACTTACAGCACTACAAGCATTCGAAACAGAAAATAATTGTCTACTACGGCAGTCTCAGCTCCTATTTTATTCTACTCCAGACTGAAACTCTATTCCTGTCATCACAATCTAGGGAATATTTTTTGAAATGTATTTTCAATGTTGTACTTTTTTTAGTCCTGGTTCTTTTTAAGGATTCAGTGTGTAAAGGCCTTCCCAGTTCAGTATAAACACAGCTTAGTAAAATATAAAAATTCCATTCTTAATGTAGTGATCTGACCTTATTTTAGCCAAAGCAATGCATGTTGTGTTTTTAATGTTATCTTGTAGGGAAAAAAGTCTGTAAACAGGACTCCCTGTTTGCCTCCAAAAGCCCTATCAAAACTGTTTTGCAACAGTCTCCTCACAAGAAATTAGGAGATTGAAAAAAAAAAAAGGGAATAAAAATAATCAAGGAATGGAAACATGTTAGAAGTTGTTTACATGAATTTATATTTCTTCAAATTTGTTACTTGATGATGTAACAGAGGGCTCAAGGAAAAAGAAAAGATTTGTTAGAAAATGGAGAAAATAACAAAAGCTCTTCCAAACATCCAGTACTACTGTGCTGCACAGGAGTCTGCCTTGTCCATTGGCATCCTCTTCTCCTCCTGCCACAGGGAACTTCCTCAGCCCTCAACTTGGTAGAAATCAAATGTTACCTCTACTTTCAGTACAAAGACCAACTTCCTCTTCTTCCCTAACTTGTTTTCTTCCCTCTTCAGATAAGTCTACATGAAAATCTAATGGGCATTGTATAATAACACAGCTTTCTTTCTTGCTGTGATGCTTTTAGCTCCTGGTAAAATTAAGCAAGATCAACTGGAGAGGCATCAGACTCTCTCATGCAAAGGAGGGAATGAAATAGCATGTCTTGTCTTCAGAGCTGAGATGGAAAGGAGGGTTAAAAGTAGGAATAAACAGGGAAATAGACTTGGTAAAACCAAGGTGAAAGAGCAGTGTATTTATATCTCTGAGAAAGTCTTTAGACTTAATTTCACTATTTGGATCTACAGTGTTTAACTTTGAAAAATCACAAACCACTAAGAACTAGAATATAAACACTTCTAAAACCTATTATGTTAAAAATGTGAACACTGCAAAGCAAAAAGTCAAAACAATCACACTGAAGTCCTTTATTTTGCATTTTTTCCCTATAGCATTACAATACAGTCTTTAATTATACTGTCACCTGTATCTAACCCTGCCCCAAAAAAAGAAGCTTGCTAGGACCATTCATTCCTCAAGGACCTTCCTGAACTCAGAATCACAAATTAGATATCCTGACACTCAGATTAAATTTCAGCTTCCCAGGAAAATAAGATTTAAAGCATACTGTCTTGTGTCTGTTCTTTAGATGATAACAACAGTAAGAATCCCATAAGTATCACTGCTGCAAGTTAATTCTATTAAGTCAAGAGTTAGGTAAACTACAACAGCAACCTGCCTAAGCTTTGCTACTGGTGGACTAACAAAAATATCATATATGTGAATATACTGAAATACCTGGATAACCTTCTGTCTTGATAAAAGTGACAAGACAAAGTGATATATCAGAGTAAAATGGGGTAGAAAGTTCAAAGCACCATTTGATCATATAAACAGACATTAGTATACTCAAACATTTGAGTTTCTAGGAGACAGGCATTACTATTAGAAGTAGCCACTTGAGGATCAGGAGACGGTGCACAGCCTGAAACAAGGTACTCCCCATTCAGCAACATGATAACAAAGTGGGAGCACTGCCAGTCAAGATTAAGTGGAAGAAATAGTGTAGAACAGCGGAGAGATAGTGGAGGAATGAAGAATCTTTAACAGAGAGGGTGCATCTAGTAATAGCAGGAATCATTCTGACATGGACTTGCTATACAGATCAAAGCTTCTACATTATATGGAAAGAAGATGAAAATGTGCCTGACCAACACTAAGAAATTATGTTCAACATCCCAATTTCTGTTCTAGGTTTTTTTATACATTACTATGATAATAAGATATTTTCATGACACTGGTACCTAAGAGGTCCTGAAAAGGATTCAGGTTTACACCACACCCATGAATTCCTCACTAACTAGTTTATGTGATTTCATTTTGACAATGATTTAAGGCTTCTGCCAGAAAATAAACAAATTTTATGAACAAGAAAACATTTAGTATGCAATTTATACTCAAGTTTTTGGCAGCATATTGAAAGTTTTACATCATGTACTATCCACAGAGATTTGGCAAAGTGGACAGAATGAACACAAGAGTAAAAAATTAATTATCAGAAGCAAACCAGCTGAAATTAAATGCTTTCCATCTATTCTAAGTCCATTAGAACAATGACTGAAATAACTATTAATAACTCAATTTGCTGTAGGGCAGCAGCTCATAACAAAATTTCAGGATGGCAAAACTAAAACTGTTTTAACACAAAGGGTGATTTCACAGATCACAGAAACTACACTGTGCTTTTTACAGAACAAATGCCTTACAGTCTAGAGTGAAACTTTGTAATATTAGCCTTTCTTTGTACTTGACATACCTTAAAAATAAGAGATACTACATGTATACATACAAGTCACCTGAAATTCATCCAGAACAACCTAAAGTACTAGGAAGTATTTTGTTTCCCATTTGCTTTATGAATGTGATCTCTGAAACTGCCATCACCTGTGCTACCTTATGGGACTTTTTGCAAATTATGCAAATTCCTGTATAATGTCTTGCCCTTAACCATGGAACTGGTACAGCTGGTACTTCACCATCCCCCAGCTGAAAATTTACTGGTAATTTGTCAAAATAGTAGACCCAGAGCTTTTAAACCTCCCTGGGAATAAGAATCTCTTACAACTACAGAGTGCCTTCTTTCTGGCGTGCCCATTGTTTGCACAAGGACTTCTTTCCTCCTCTGTATAAATAAATGTGGATAATATGAAAGGAATGGGTTCAAGACCTTTTATCAGTTATCCCACAGTCCAATCAATTTGCGTCAAAGTAATATCTAGCTAACAGTAAGATAAAGAATCACTGAGTTTCTACTCTAAGTCATGTTACCACAGACGAAAATTACATAAGAATAATGAAAGGGTATAGACTGTTACTGAAACAAGCAGCTGTAATAAAGAATATTATGTAGAATTCCACTAAAATGCTGTTAAACCTCTAAAGTAGTAGTTGTGTTGTTAGTAGAACGTTATTGCAGTAGTTAAGGTTTAAAGAGTCATTCTCTTTAAACATTTACCAGTTCTGTTTCTCCTCCCAAGAACATTACTTTCCCAATGCCAAAACCTTTAAATATTTGCTGATATGGCCTTTTGGTCTGAAAGAGAGGAAACAGAACCAGTTAAAATACTCTGGAATATTCTGGCAACCATGTTTGAATAAAAATTTTTAGCTATACATACATCAGTCCCATATGAGACAAAACACGAGATACAGACAAAAATGCAGAAAAAAATCAGATAACTAATGAAATCTATTTAATATCTGAAGTCATGAATTAAGATTAAAAGTCAGCTGATGAACAAAACTCAGCAGAAGTTTGAATGTAATTATGGCCAGCAAGGAGGGTGGCTGAAGAGAGATAGAAAGTGTATTAAGGAAGTTCTATCACTAAGAGCAAAAATAGGTTCTTACAAGAATACTGTTATTTACTGCATCCAGAGATTGTTATCCTTACTATTCACTGTATTTGTAGCAGGTATGTTTAATATAGGCTGACATGCAAGTACACAGAGCTAGGCTACACACAGATGAGGTATTTATTTTAAAGCTGGCTTTCAGTGCTTATTTTGATGTCCCTTGTGATATAGGAAATTATTCTGAGATGTTTTCCCAGCTTGAGCCATTCTACAATTGCTTCCTGCATGCAAAATGAGTACTGCATAGCAATCACAAAAGATGTTGGGAACTGCTCCTTCCAGAGTACAGTACTGTGATGTTTTGAAAGGGTTTGGGTGTTTCTGTAGTACTAGGGACTATCAGGTCTGTTACTGAACATGACCTTTTTAAAAACAAGTGGCCTTTGAACAAAGCAGCAGCATGCAGGTTGCATTTGAAGAATCTGTTGTGACATTTTTCATTATGCATGAGATTGTGCAGAGAAAACAGAAGAAGAAAAAAAAACAACTGATATCAAGCTTTGAAATCCAAACCAGGACAAACAAATCACAACTGGCAAATACCAAATAGACACTAGTGTATTAAAAGTATAGAATCTATAGGTAGTAGCATCACCAGTTAGAACCAACTCCCTTGCACTGCACTGAGTCAATTGCAAAAAGGTACACACAGTTGTCTCCAGAGTTCAGCAGCTCAGGATACAAATTCTGCTAGCAAGCCCATGTTCTGTAACACAGCTGAGCCAAACAAAGAATATTATGGAAGCTTGATCCTGGATATGGAGAATACAACACTGAGGACTGGTAGACTCATACAAATAGAAAGAAGTATATGACAATGCCATAAACTCTACTTTTCCTCTGTAGGCAGAAAGTAACACAATAAATTTTGAGGCCAATGGTCAGAAAACAAAAAAACACTGAGAATAAAAGTTACAGTTTTATAAGAACTGACATGGCTACAAAGACGTTTAATTATTACATCCAGTAAATGTAATATCTTCATTACCAAACTAATTTAAACAGATCTTCAGTATATGCAGGTAAATCCAAAATAAACACACAAAGTAAAGCCTTTTATATAAGGTATGTTACAGCTGACTCAGTTTTAGCATCTTTTGTTCTAGGGAACCTGTGTGAAAGGAAAGGTTTCTGCATTTCTATCAAGTTTACAGAACTTGAAGTTCCTTTCATCGGAGTTCATTTAAAATTTCAGCTACCTCTGTACCAGCTAGCCCTATACCAGACTCCCTCATTGTTAATAACCTGACTCTCACACTCTTATGCAAACAGGTTGACATATTTTACAGAAAAGCAACTAAAATCCAGAAAAAACAGCTGTTAAAAATGTCAGGAGTGTATAATTGAAATATGCAGGCCATTGTTTATTTTTAATAAGTGCAATTGTTATAGTACTTAGTATGTTCTAAGCACAGCTCTAGCTAGCCTGCAAGTTCCCAACAGAGTAAAAGCTGCCTTACACATTACATTGCATCAAAAAAAAGAGAAAAATAAAAAAAAGAATAAATGCTTAACAGACATCTTCTGATTAAGCTGCGGGAATTCTTTATTAAAATGACCTGAAAAGCTACACTTTTACGCTCTCATGGGCACAAGGACTACACTCACCATTCTGTACTAGCACCTGCCTCTTCTCCAAGACCAGACTTTTTCCTTTCTGTTCTTTTTTTCAGTGGAAGACCAAACTCATTTCAGATTGAGGCAAGGTCTGCACTGAGCTCACAGAGCAGTTTTGCCTGTGGATGAAACATACAATGTTGTTCCTCATCTGTTCTTCAAAGAGTTTAATGCGAACCTTGTGATGGATGAGACATCATTATCTCTCATTAGAAAGAGATCTAACCACAATTCAGAAAATGACAGTAATGCCCCTCTATCCCTAAGTGGGAGTGCACAGGGAAGTTTAGCTCATTACACGTGGCTGCTGTCCAACCTTCCCTCCATTAACTGCCACCACTATAGGCTTTGGCTATGTAACAGTGCACACACCGGTAAGTAACGTAACCAACTGCTACTACGTTAAATGCATTAATGATGACAGAAATTCAAGAGAAAAAATAGTTTATTTTTACCTTGGATTTAAACACGTGTACAAGTCTTGGATCTAGAGGGTAACTTCACACACAGCCCCGCTGCGTTCCCCGACACCCCCACGCAGCGGCTAAGCCGCTAGTAAGCCACGTTCCTCTCCTCGATAGTTACAATAACCGCCGGTTTCACCCGCTGCTTTTACCTGGCGCTGGAACACCAGCACGGACCAGGCCACTCCCTTCACCTCACAACCTACGGCTGCCTGACCTACAAAGGGACGCTCAGGAGCGGGCCGCTCACAGCGCTGTGAGGAGCCCGGCCCCTCCCTTCCTGCCGCTCTGAGGGGCGCCAGCGGTGACGCACGGCACAGGCAGCGCGCGACGGACCGTAGGAGCCCCCGCGAGCGAAGGCGCGCACAGCGCCCTGGTGCGCGGGAAAGGAACGGAGGCCGCCCTGGGCCACGTGACCTGCGGGCGGCGGGACGGCGCACGCGGAGGGGGGAGACATGGCTGCCGTGGCGTGGGGCGCCCGCGTCGTGGCGGGGGGCGACGAGGACAGTGACAGCGAGGAGGACGGCTGGGACATCGGCGTCGTGCGGCATGAGCCGCAGGTGGGGCTGAGCCTCGCCGCTCGAGTTGGCGCCTGCGGCCCGGCGGCCTCGGGGCGGGGTAACGGGAGGGAGGTGGCAGCGGCCCCAGACCGCGGTGAGGGGAGTGGGGCTCGGGGGGCCTCGCTGAGAAGGGCGGCCTCGGGAGGGGTGCGGCTGCGCCTCCTCTGTGGTAATTACACCTAGGTAATGGTGGTGTACCCTCAGTCCAGGAGTAAATCTAAATTTTCGGGGGTTGTCTTCTTACATAAAACCTTAATTTTTCTTTAAAACACTTTTCACCCCCTTAGTAACAGACCCGAGTCCCTGTTTCAACAGGAGAATTTGAAAGTGACCAGAGGCCTATAAAGCTGTTTAGTGTCTTAAATATCTGAAACTGTTTCTTGCTAACATGAACACTTAAGGGACTTTATGGCATCTAATTGGTGTGAGGCATCTGTTAGTGTGAGGTGGAGGGAGACTGTTCAAGGTTTTTGAGCTTTTAATTTGTCTCATGACTGGTATTGGAAAATGGAAATAACTGAATACTTGCAGTACTCTTGTTAAAGGATATAGTCAGTTTTTCAGGGGCCTTGATCTTTAAATTGAGGTTCCTATCCAAAGATAGGCATTATTTGGAAATTGGTGACTGAGTAGAACAAAAATAGGGCAAAATTATTATATTGGATGTTTCTCACCTTTGGTTTTCTAGACACTTAGCACTTATTGAAATTTTTACAGAAGTTGTTGGAAAGATGGACTTCAATGTGCTGGGGAAAATTGTAGAATTCTGAATTCTCACGTGACAACTTCAAAATCTATCATGAAATACGACTCCTTTCCATACCTGCTTCTGTCTACAAAGAAACTAGGGACTACTACTCCGCTTATTGGTGTGTAGAGGTGTTTGGTGTATAATCTAGATAATGCCAGCAGCAACTTTTGCTGCATCTGCAGCTCTAATAGAGAATGAATCTGTGATACTTTTGAAAGGAACTTGAATCAGGCAGCTGTCTTATGCATAAACTAGTCTTTTGGTCAGAGCATTCTTCAGCCAAATCTCTGCCACTACAGGAGGACGAAAGAGGAACAGTAACCCTTTCCAGCAATGGGTTCATGCAGCATTAAGCCGGATGGCTAGTCATTGAGCTATGTTGTGCCAAACTCGAACTTTGATAGATAATTTCTTTTTTTTAATTCTCTGCTTTGCAACATGTGAAATCTACAAAAAAGGTAGAGAAATGCGTTGCAATGTTTTTCTGGTGCCTAAAGATGAAAAGAACTCTTAATTGAAATCAAATGCCATTAAGAAAAACTGAAGAGTGGTGTAGGAGGATAGCACGTCTGTTGAGAAAGGAGATATTTGCATTTTCAGAGAATGGGACCTTTCTGAAAAGTTGATTTTAAAACTTGAGTTTTACAGTGGACCCTAAGCAGGTCTACAGAGATCAAAGAAGGAAACTCTTACTTTGCTCCTCCCCCCACTGTCTCCACTTTGTCCTTACAGAGATCATTAGTGCTTTTATACTGAAATCAAGCTGTAATTTTTACCTTGAAACAGTTATTAGGTTTTGACTTAACTTTTCTTGGCTTATCTAGCAGCTGGATCAGATGTTGCAGGCGGACAAGAATGAAGCTTTAAAGAAGGCACTGTTTCGTGGTGATGTGTCATTAATTGAAGAACTCTTAAACTCTGGTGAGGAAAGTCAGTTATGAAGTTGACTATTTTTAATTGAACTTGGCAAGAATTCTAAAGCTTTGGAATTTCTTTTTTCAAAAGGTGTCGAGTGCATGTAGGAATATGTTAGTGTTTCAAATACGGGATATAAACCCTATTTTTAAAGGTCAAATTATTCTTTCAGTGATTCAGCATGCAGCATTCTAGCAAATTCCTTCTAATTTATATTTATTTCATCAGTCAGGAGCCCTGAAAACTGGGAAAGCTATAATACATGAACAGTGAAATACGGTGTTTCTTTGTTTTCAGATGCATCTTTAACCTGAAAATATCAGTTACAAACATGGAATTTGAGGTAGTTTAAACTGAGAGAATTCAGTGGGTGGTCTTTGGTGTTGGAGGTTGCTGGGAGGGTTAGGAAGGGGAGGCTGACTTTTTTTAATGCCCCCTCCCCTGTTTGGAAATTCTCCTTTTTTTAATCTCTCAAGGCACTGTTAAGTTTCTGGTATGTTCCCTGTGTAATACTGCTGTCCTGGCAACACCAGCTGGACAAAGATTTTGTGATTCTGAAAGATCTAATAGGGTTTATGTGGCATTTGTCACTAAAAAGTAGTTTGTCTTAACACTAAAAGCCTTTCTCCCTGTTCTGTTACTCAGTATTTGTCTGTAATGTGTTTCTGTTATTCAGTGTTAGAAGGATTGGATCACTTATTGAAGCATCCAGGGCAATCAAAAACTGCATAGCTGAGTTGACCTGCCTAGTGATAATTGTCAGGAAGTTCTGCTTCGGCAAGCAAGCAGAATATAGTAGCCAAGAGCTTGTTCTCTGAAGAAAAATGGTCTTATAGCTGGAAGAAAGTAGTTTCCCCACTTAGCAAAGGGGTTTTCTGAGTTTTAAAAGAATGACATTACTTGCCTTTTAGAACACTGTTTCTCACCACAGTGAGGGATGGTTTTATTTTTAAATTAAAACTAGTGCATAGGCTGAAACACAGAGGTTTAATACTAAGTGAAATACATCTTTTGTCTTGCTTTGAGAAAATATATTCTTATTTATAGGTAGAGTTTTTAGTGATGTCTGTACATCAGATTGCTTAATTGTTTTGTTACAGCCATCCTTTTTTAATGGCTTATTTCAGTCAAACAGCGATAGTTCACTTTCCATGTTGATGCCTGCTACATAATGAGCAGTTCTGTGCTGTTGGAAAATGAGGATAAGTGTCTGTCAGAGCGTAAGGTCAGGCCAAAGATGCCTGTAGTCTAGTGTCCTGTTCTCTGAAATGCACAAGACAGTATCCCAAGAGAATCTATCATTTCCTGAAAATATGATTCACAGCAAATTTTGACCCATCCAGTGCTGTCCCTGCAGGGCAGTAAAACACAATGCCTCTCTTAACAAGGAGGTGTTCCTGAAAAAAGGTAACATTGTCCTTCAGAGGATTGGTACTCAGATTAAATCTTTGGTGTCCAAAGTTGCCTTTAGTGTATGTTCAGTAGAGCTTGTAGAAGGCTCGCTACCAGCACTCAACCAAACTCAGGGTTTGTGTTGAAAGTGGATTTCCTAGCAACAGTTGGGGCATTCGTTCAGACAGAGTGAGAACATTGTCTACTGGTGTGTTTAGCCATTGCTTTAAGAATCTTTGGTGCTGAGGCAGCTTTACAGAGCTCCTTTGGGAGATAGACAAGCACAATGTCTTCTCTTACACCTCCCATAAAATGGCAACATAACAAGTTTCTGAAGTGTGTGTCACAGATAGCAGTGCAACCAAGGGGCAGGTTCAAAGACAAGTTGGGCATTTTACTCTGCTTTGGGAGTAAAATACTTAACACCATATAGTTCATATTCTAATTTTCCTCAAATTGAATCAAAAGTTAGGACCTCCTGACAGTTTAGGCTAGTCAAAGATGCTGCTACAGTCAAATCTTCTTTCTTATTTTTTTTTTCAGCAGTCTGTTCTACTCCTCTCTTTGCATAAGTGCTGGAGCTCATCTGATCTTTTGTGAGACAGTTCAGGGAATTAGTAGTAAACTGTGAGGGCGAGGGCAGGTGTGTCTGTGAATAATTTTTCAGCCAGTTTAGGACTCTGAACCCTCAGTCAGATGAGAACCATAGCTGGCCCAGCAGCAGGAGACATAAGCAGCTCTGTTTTAACTCAGCTTTAAAGTACTGTGAAATCACAGCACAAAGTTCTGACAGACCTAAAAGAAATCAATACTTCTCTTAGAGGTCTTCTAGAGTCAAGCTTTTTATAACTCTTCCCTTAGATATATTGGATCTAAATATGAATGAATTCTAATACTAAGAGCTGTTCTTAAACTTCTTAAAGTCTTTCAAGATCTCTTTTTTTGTGTGTGTCAAATGTGGAATTATTTTGCATTAAAAGCTATATGTAGGTCATATAGGTTAGTCATAGGTCTTCAGGCATTACCTTGTTAACCTTGTTTTGAATTTGAGGTTACATTTTTCTGTATAAAAACAGCCTTTCCACCATAACTGTTACTAGCCACAGTCAACAAAAGATCTGAAAAAGATACCGGAGAAACTGTAGTAATCACAGAAAGAATATAATTCTTCCTTTGCTGTTCTTTTGCTTCACTGTTATTCAACATGCTTCATATAGTTTCTGCTGTAGAGCTCGTGTGGGGCCAGAATGTATTTCTCCCCATTCCTGGTTAAAGAGGAGGATATTTATCTATTACTTAGATTGTAAGAAAGAATGTTGTATTTGCTTTGCCTCCTAGAAATAATTTGTGAGGTTATGTGACTGAAAAGCTCTTCTGGTCATGCCCACAAAGGAGTACAGAGAGGTAATGAATGGCAGGTGGGAGAGCCCAAATAATACCATGGCCCAGCTCTTCCCAGGCCTGTCATGGAAGCCATCAGCCCATCACAGGCCCATCTTCACAAGCCCAGAAGAGCAGAGAGGCCCAAAGGCAGGCAGGAATCCAAATTATGGACTCAGAGGAAGGAGCTGCCAGGGCTGTCTTAGTACCCTTGTGCCTGGGTGCCAGCAATTGTATAGATTGGAGTGAACGAAAGGGCGTGCCAGCCACAGGAGTAGGGCTGGAGGTCAGAGGCCCATGTGTCTGAGATGCCAGCAGCTGAAGGAGATATACATATCCCAGCGGGGAGCAGGATGAGAACACTGGTGATGTCTGTGTTCATGTGAGTGCTCTGTCTGTGTTGATCGGGGTAGCTGATGGTGTATGTGTGTGCCTGCTGAGAATACACGCTCACCATCGATACTGGTTGGACCTGGGGCATGGAACTGCAGCAGCCTTGTCTCTGGTTGTTGAATCTGGCCTAATTTTTCACTAATTTTTTTTTGCTGGGCTTCACTGTTGCCTTATAGGACTACTTAAGAGTCATTTTAAATGCTGAACTAACTCTGCTTACTTCAGGAACAGCTCATGTAATGAGAGAGTCTGAGTAGTAACTGAGGGGAGACATTTCTGGTTCACTCAACAACTCTTATAACCCTGCAGCCAAGAAGCAACACAACTGTTAACTGTTCCAGTCCTTTCTTTGTCTTGCTCTGAGACTTTAGCTAGTTTGCATTGTGACTTTCACACCAAGTGGTACTTCAAGGCAGTCGCTACAAAGATGGCAGGAAACCATGCAGGATAAACAAGCTGTAACATAGCTTTGACATTTCTTTGCCAAAAAAGAGTATTCGACTTCTAGAACTTAGAAAATGCACCAGTATCCTGGCAGATACTGTCTGCTATGTGTGTAAAGAAAGCAGAAAGGAAAATACTGATCAGGAGTTGTAATAAGTCTCTATATGCCTGCCACATATATCTTTAGTCACTATTGTTCAGATATGTATTAAAATAAAAAGCTCAAGATGGGACCTCTAGTTCCATGAACTGCTTTTCTTCATAAGAGGAAAAGGGACTTCTTAAGGTTGACAGAGTGCCAACTTTCTGGTATTCCTTTCCTGCTAGTGTTACTTCAGTGGGCTTTCTAAATTCTTAGTGACTCGTCTACAAGGAAGTTCAGATATGACTGCTAAGGACGCTTGCTGTCTCTCCTTGTACATCTTGGCTGTGGGCTTCAGTGAAATGTTTTGTATACTGCAGGCTGGTGTGCTGTGACATTAAGGACTGCAGCTAGTATGCCTGCATTACTAGGAAGATTTGGTGAAAAATTCTGTGGCTTGCGGGGGTTACAGGTGTTAAGAGTGCTTCAAGACCTGGCTCTAATTGAATGTTACCTTTTTACTGATCGCTTCTGCAAATCAGTGGTCTTAAACAGTTGAAGAATCAATCCCAGAGCAGTGACCTGTTACTCCCTCAGCTTTAATGACCTTATGTTGCTACGCTGAGCACATCTTTGACAAACTGCCAAGGCAGGGAAAGTAAATACACATTTTGCAAGAAAAGGTATGCATGTAGGTCGACTGTCACAAATATCTTAGGACAGTTTTGGGTTTTTTCAGACCTGTCTCTTGTAAAGAAGTATTTCTAATTATTGATAGTCACTGTTCAACTAATATGGAACCAGGTAATGGAAACTGTTATAGAGGAAGTAATATTTGAGGTAGGATTGAAAGAAGGATGTTTGTTCATATTGCAAAAAGAGAAATTTTTATTTGAAAGCTGCTGGATGAGTATCTTAGTCTGGTGCTTGTTTCTTGGTGAATTTGGGAAGGCTGTCTGGCAATCTTATTTCTAGCCACAAAGGAAGATGTGGCTATTATAAACAGTAATAAATCTGGTGATTGTGACTTGAATCTTGCATAATCTTCTATTTCTTCTCTCTATAGAGATAATACTTTGTTAGTACTGAATGCAAAACTGGTATCTGCTGGTTAACAGCCTTGCAAGGCAGAGAATAAAAGGAGCTGTGAAGCAGGAAAACTCTAGTCAGTATGATCTTCATTGGCTGACAAGCAATTTGCTTCCCCAGCAGTCCACTTAACTTGGCAAGAATCAAAATTTTTCATTTTGATTGAAGAAAGCTATTGCACATAAGTGGAGAAAATAGATTCTGTGCACTTCTCTGAAATTATTTTTGCAGCTAAATTTATTACTTACATGTTTTCAATGTAGTCTTTCTGTGGTACTTCTTGGATTGAGAACTGAGCTTCCTTGGTGTCGGTGCTAAAAGTTGTTTTCTGGTGTTCTAGGTATAGAAGTGTATAGGTGTATATATAGGTATATTAAAAAATGAAAATAGTGTGAGACTTCTGTCCCTAGGACTAAGTGCAAACAGTGTGTAACCTTTGTAAGGATACATACAGAGAGTAAGGTTTATAAAATGCATGTTTATTGTGGTGCTGATTTTAGTATCTTACATTTTGGCAGGTATAAGCATAGAATCTAGCTTTCAGTTTGGATGGACTCCCCTGATGTGTGCTGCCAGCGTTGCTGACTTTGCAGTAGTGCGTCTTCTTCTGGACAGAGGTGCTAATGCATGTTTTGAAATAGGTAAGATGTGAATGAAAAGTACTGGCTAGTAATGGTCAGTACCAGACATTGTCTTATTCGTCTCTTTTTTACATATATAGGGAAAAATCAAAGCTTACAGTAGAACTGGGACCTAGTCTAACTTTCACAGTTTTGAAGTAAAAGTAGTAGTTTTAAAGTAAAAATTGTGTTCTTGGAACAGATCTGGAATCAGTTGATGGCTTTTCTTGTTCTTTCTGTCTCATTCTGTCTTTACCCCACACCTCCAAATCCCTAAGTACTTTTTTTTGAAAAAAAGAATGTTTGGAAATACCTATTCAGGAATTGTAGGATAAAATTGTACAGGTTTCTCAACTTGTTTCCCTGTTAGGCTGTGTAGGGAAGCAGTAGCTAGGACATCTGCGCAACAGAGTACTATCCTGCCAGGAACACTCTATGAAGTCATTGATTCAGGTCAGGCCACATATGTTCAGTAAAGCTATGCCATCCTAAAGTGGTACTAAATGTCACTGGTCCTGCAATTGCATAAGTTAACCTGTACTAATTATCCTATAATGCCTGTAATCCTAATAATAGTTATACTGTTAATCACCTTTTGTCAGATTTCAGTCATTCTTTGTAAGTGGTTGCTTCATTTTACTCTTTTTGGTCATTGTGGAGAACAAGGAACTAATATACCATTCACTATGTGATGGTATCAGAATGTAGCATCCTTGAGGAGTAAATTCAGTGGCTCTTCTGGGTTTTTCCACTAGGCTGGACATAAACCAATCTTTTTTACAGTCTCTTACCAGTTTTTCTATGCAAAAGAGAAACCTGAGAATTCTAAGGTGTTTCTATCTCTTCTTCTCTTGCTCACATGTATGAGCTACAGGTAGGCTAACAGAAATGAATTTCGCACTCGTTATCACTACCTGAAATACTGAATACAAATGTAGCTACAGGTAACTCCTAGATATCATTCCCAGATTGACAGTGCTTATCACTACCTTTGTTCAAAGTCCTGCCATCTTTCCGTTCATGTTGTTATTGATACCCGGGTTAAACATTTTGAGTAAAAATCTGTCAGTGTATCAAGTAATTTACTGAAATGTTAATTGCTTACTGTTCAGGAGTTTAAGTGGCTCTCTGAAAGTTAGTTTTTCATTTAACACACTGATTTATGTGTGTTAGAACCTCTACATGAGGTAGCTGAAAATTAAAAGATGGTATATTCAAAAAACAAAGTTAAATGCAGAACTAAGGTCTTTGAAGGGATGAGGCACAAGAACTGGTGAGAAATAAAGTAAGTAGAGCAGAAGGGGGGTAAAGTGCGTAACAAACTTCTCATGTTTAAACATAATAAAATCTGACCTCAGTTAAGAATAAAGATGTTAATATAAACACATTCTTAAAATTTCTACAAGAAAGTTAGAAAATATGTTGTAGCGCTTCATGGTATGGTCTGAAGTAGGCACAGCTAAAATTATACTTGTTAAATTGTTAAAGGCATGTTTGGACTTGTGAACAAGTTTGTGCAATAAGTAAAATGAACAGTTATTCAAATGGCAGTCTTCTAATTGACTCTACAGACAACTAACTTGCTAAGGTCCTTGAGCTGTGATGTTTCCCACATCACTGTAGGAGAACCATGGGAAAGGAGATCTCTGTTCTGTGGGCAAACAGCAGTGGTGTACAATTCTGATTTGTGAGGAAAGGTGGCATATAACACCCAGCTGGCATCAGAGCTGGAGCAAATGCGCTAGTTCCTCTTGATGAATCTTTATGGACTGTGTAGATGTTTTTAAGTCAATATCTAAAACCATACTTTTAATCTTCCTCCTGCCACTACTGCACCTAGTAGTAGTCTAGAGTAAACTTACTTCCTTCACCTTAAGCCCTATGGTAAAGCCTTGTTGCTTTATTTGTCCTTTGCATGGGCCTCTGTTCTCCCCAAAATTCATGTTGCTATGTGTTTATAATACAATTCATGCACATTTTTTTCTCTATTGCAGTTAACTTCCTATCAGCTTTTTCTTCTGTTTGAGGAGGGGTGGGGAGGAGCAGGGAGTGAATCTACTGGTGTGGAACAAGAGTTGAGAAGTATGTGTAGTTAAACTCCTACTGTTTTTTTGGGGGGAGTACTTGAGAAGTATCCTAAACTTGAGTAGGAGTAGATGCTTTACTGCTACGATTCACTCTCATCTTTCTGAATATTTTCTCTTCCCAGATGCCTTTATCTTACCTGGTAATTCTAGTGGCTTTCACTAGGAGGAAAATCAGTTTCTTACCCCTTTCTGAATATCTTAGAGTATCAGAACCCCATTAACAACTCTAGCAAATGTAAAGGCTTTTAAAGGAAGTTCTGGATTAGCATGGTGTTTATATATGTAATTCTCTAACTGAAAGTTTCAAAACAGATAAGTACAGCGTGCTGATGGCAGCATGTACTGCGCATGCTTCAGAGGAAAACATCTTGAAGACTGTAGAACTGCTTCTGTCAAGGAATGCTGACCCTAACCTTACTTGCAGGTACCAAAAAAAACACGTCTATGAATACAAGATAAAATTTAATATTGATATACAGAGACATTTTTCTAGATATAGCTGTTGTTGGTTGAGAAGACATGTACTTCATTAACTTTTTGTAATTTCACTGCTGTCTGTATAAGGTAAGATTAGTGTCCGTATTTATTTCTCCTAGTACAGTCATTCATCTGAGTAAATAAGGCTATGATCAATTTTATCAAATTTAAGTATGTTCCTCAGCTGAACAAGATATAAATTTAAGATAAAAACTAATCCTAATACTGTGGTTGACTGCAGTATAAGGGCAAGAAATACATCTTCTGCCTTTCCCAAATCATACTGCCATCTGTATAAAGATGCAAGTTAAAACAGTTAATTCTTTATTTAAATTAATGTCTTCTTATTGAGCTTTTTGTGGGTATCTGGCTGTATTCCTTTCACAGACAGCCTCCTACGGAAAAAGAAAAATCTGTAAATAACATACATTTATTCCAGTGCAATCTGGAAAATTCAGATTGGAAAATTCAGTGAAAAATTTCTTCCTAATGTCTAGTCTAAATCTGCCCTCTTTCAGAAACAGTTGTGCTGAAGTGTCACTGATGGCTGGTACCAAATTTAAATGCCATTAATTTATACTTAGAGAGGCTAAAAATTCTTCATGACAGAAGAGAAAGCTACAAATTCTGAAATAATTACATATTTTTGCCATCAGATAGCTGATGTTAGCATAAACATTCCACTTCAAACAATTGGGTGAAGTCTTTGCATTATTAAACTCTGTCCTGAGTGTTTTAAAATGTAAGCCAGAGAGCAAAGCTGCGGATTTACATTTGGAAAGACCTTTGGCTAAATGTTGAGGTGGGGGGGGGGGAAACAAACACTTTGGATTCTGATACAAGAGATGGGAGTTTTAAGGGCAAAACCTTATAAATAAACTTTGAGTATGTTAGGCATAACATAAAGTATGTTGGTCTTTATATACAAATATTTATTTGCTCTTTGTTTCCTAAGACCTTGTGCTAACCTTGTGCATGAGTTATGCTTGCATACGTCAGATACAGAGTACAGGTGTGGTTTTTTTTCACTTTTGCAATAGTAGTCTTTCTCAAATGAAAAGATAATCAAGTGACAATCAGAAATGTCATATTTGTATCCCAAAAAGTAGAAGTTAGGTGACAAGGTCTGGATTTTTCAAAAAGTCTTTGTACTGCCTTTTTTCTTTTTTCCTTTCCAGTATTTGACATCTGTGTCTGCTACTCCATCATTAGACCTCCTTGGGCAGCAGCTGCTCCTTCTTGTAGGCTTCTTGCACTGTGTTCTGAAATCAGGTTGAAACCCATCAAACCAGCTCTGTGAAGATAAGGGATCAACACAGATCCTCTGTGGCACTGCAATCTCACTTTGCCAATTTCATTAGAGCAAGCAGTATGTTCTGTAGGAGGCCATCAGAACTGTCAGTGAGTTGAGATTATTATGAGAGTACTTCCTGTGTGATTAGCTTACCACAGGTGTTAAGAACTAAGCTTCACATTATTTAGCTGTCTCAGCACTTAAGAACTTCTCTTTTGTCCCAACAACAACTGGAATGTGTGTGAATGCAAAGCAGAATGCTTAACTTTGTTGTAAGGTAGAGTTTGGTATTTATTCTTTCTCTGTTGCTCTGTTAGGACAGCTAGTAGGCTTTATTAGTTTGTGTCATCTGCTGATGATACACAGAAACCTGCAATTTGTTTTTGTCCAATTCATGAAGTATGGAAAGACTAGTGAGAAATCAGCTGATAAAAGCAGTTTCTTTGCAATAGGATAGAGTACTGAGGAGAAAGTATTCAGTAGAGTAACTTATGTTATTTGGTAAGTTAAAATTGGGAACTGAATCCTGATGGCTGTAAATAGTTTTGTTAATGAGAATGTAGTGTGTCAAAGCATAAATGCTAACTGCAGGGTTTTGAAAGATGAACAAGAAGTAAGGTAATAGCTAGGTGAAAAAAGGTGGTGTAAGACATGCTCCGTATAGTCTTTGCAGAGCAGCTATAGCCCCAGTGCTTAACTTAAGTGAATGCTACCTTGAGAAATTTGTTCTGCTTATTTTGTATCATTCACCTTCTTCTTGCTCCAAAATGTAAATTATATGCTTTATCCTTTTATAAGGCCTGGAAATACTTAAGCAGTCTCTTAAAAAAAAAAAAAAAAAAAAAAAACCACTACCACTCTTTTAACCTGAGGTGCTTTTTTTTAAAGGTAAACTGGTTTTATTAGTGTTAAGCTGTGATTTTTGTTATAGGCAGAAGGAAAAGGCCTGACCAGCTGATAACTAAGTTACTATGTCTAGGGTTACATGTCATAGGTTGTTCAGCAAATGTGGATTTTAGTGATGGCATCCTCCAAGTTCTTGTTTATATGAAGTAGAGTAGAAAAAGCCTAATGGCTTTGCCAGTAAGGAGAGTGTTGTGAGTTGATGTTTCATGCCAATAGCTCTTTGCTAGAAGAAGGTACAGACAAGTGAATGGCTGAAACCTCCTTTATATTGACATAAGCTCTTTGTTTATTGTTCTGTGTGGGATATGTGGAGGTTTGATTTTGTTTGTGTGACTTTTTTTCCCCTCACTCTTAAAATTTGTAGCACAATTGAATCCTGGTCAATGACCAAGTCTTCAGTGTTTCTGCTCTAAGTGGTTATAAATTTTGTGTATGTTTAAAGTCTTCAGAAAGTCTTATTTTTTTCTTTTTTTAGAGTATTAGAAGAACGAGACCTTTTTCTATCTTTTGTCATTGTACAGATGAAAAGCTGAGATTGAAGCATACTGGCATGTACGTGAATGTGTATACATGAAAATATAATCACTACTCAGGTCTGGTATTAAATTGACTGTGTATGTTTGCTTATGCTTACATTCAGAGCAGTCTTGAGGAGTATCAAAAATGGTTTCATGATGAAAGTCTTGTTCTATTTTGCCCTCTTGAGAAGATGATAATGGAGTAGGTCTCTTCAGGTTGTGTAGTCACAATAAAGAAATTGTGTAACACTTCTGTTCTAGCAAGATGTTTATTGCTGCTGATAAGATAGTAAGTCTGCGTTGCCACATAATATTTTCAAAGACCTTGGCATTATCATTGTGTGCTAGTTAACCATGCCAAATGAGAAGCCGTGCATTTCAGTAAAGGTAAACAGCTTGGGAAAAGTTCATGCACTACAGTGTGTTTTATGGCTGGGGCAAGAAAATCAGGGGATTTAATACTGATTGAGTCAAGATCTTTGATTCACTTCAGATCTTTTGGTAGAGGCGATGAGTCTAGACACTGAAATAGATGTCTGTACTTTTCCTGGCTAATATTTACTGTGCGGTGGTACCAATAGGCTTACAAATGTTGATCGTGCTTTCTGGGCAGAGGTATAAAATATTCAGGGACAGTAGCAACATGAGGTGCTGTTTTTCACAGAAGCATTCTGACGATGTACTACAATGTCTTGGAATGTCACCTGGGCAGCCTTTATGTAAAACAGAAACAAAACCTGCACTGAAATTACTAGCATTATATCAGCAACACAATTATGTTAAACTTCCTGTCCTTGCTACTAGTTTACCCTGATTGTCGTGGGTTAAGCAGAGGGGAGCTAATTTTTTTTTTTTCCCTTTTCTCCCTTCTCTTCATAAATAGCTAGCAAGAAGCTATGTTTTGGATTCCTGCTCAGGAGAAAGCTGATACAAAGAGAACATTTATAGTTATTGCTAGGATACTCTCAAGGACAAAATACATTCGGTCTCTCTTCTCTCCATAGACAGAGGGAGGGGGGAAAGAGACAGTCCGGCTTCTAGCTTGGGATTTGCTTTTAGGTCAAGATTGAGAAGCAGACTGACCAATTATTCCATCCCATGCACGTCATACCCAGTATATAGGTGAGGACCCTTCCGGGAGAGCTGGCTTTTTCACTTCCCTTGGGCTCCCTGCATTCGCTCTCCCAAGGCCTTGTTTTTCTTCCCCCCCAAGGGCCAACCCGCCACACTGATCATAAGTTATTTGCATAGAATTGGTTTGGATTTTTTACATGACAGAGAATTACCCTTTCATTAGAAAGGTGGAGTAGATTCCATGTGTATGTACTGAATTTCTTGACTGGAGACTTTACCCACACTTTGAAAGTAAGGTTGAAAATGATCTGAAGTTTCTGGTTGTGTGGATAACTCATTTGTTTTTCTGCTTTACATCAAAGTGTGCATGTCTCCAGCTGAATCAGCTTGGTTGTAAGAATGTGATGGAGTGAGGATGTAGGATAGGGTAGGGTAATCAGGCAGGATATGTCATAGCATAGAGTTCTGCCATCCTCGTTAATTTTTATGTTAATCCCTTTTATAATCACATCCTTTGTATTTTTCTAGTCATATGAAGATAACTTTATAGCTGTCTACCTTCCCACCTCTGTGTGCTGTAGAGCTTACACAGATGCCTTTTTAAATTTTAAAACAATTGTGTAAAGTGTACAGAAGCAGAAAGATACAAGAATTGGCAATCTGAAATGAAGCCAAAAACTAGGGAACTTGAAACTAAGCTGTCACATTTTACAGCCCAACCTTCTTTCTGGAGCTGTACATTCCATTCACCTAACAAGTTCTGCTTCAAGAAGGTGGGGGACTCTCCTGCCTTGCCCCAGCAAACAGTGCCTGGAAAAAGTATCTTGCAGCTCACAGTACGCTGAAGTATGTTCTTCCAATACTATTTGTTTCTCACCTCATCACTGAAGACCCCAACCCAGAAAAGGGACAAATATCTTTCCTTCTGTTGCTGTGGACACATTGTTACCGTTTCATTTCACAGTTAGAAGCTTAATGTACAGAACTGGCATGGCAAAACTGGCTCAAAAGCTTTTGAAGATCCTTCCTGGTGATCTGAAGCAGTGTTCAGTTTGCAGATCAATAG
Source organism: Syrrhaptes paradoxus (assembly GCA_013400615.1). Taxonomy (NCBI): domain Eukaryota; kingdom Metazoa; phylum Chordata; class Aves; order Pterocliformes; family Pteroclidae; genus Syrrhaptes; species Syrrhaptes paradoxus. The sequence continues at coordinate 108,737 of VZTO01008193.1, read as the reverse complement.
ACTAAAGTATTAGTATCTTGTAGCACCATGTCATTGCTTTGGGATCTCAACAAGAAAAGACTGAGACTAAACTCGTAAGGTTAAATTGTTTTCTACCCGCAGTATTTTTTTCTAATGTTAGTGGTACACGGGTCTAGCTAATAAACATTTATCCAGTTATGAGACTTTACATACAACCTGAAATACCGAATTTTCTACAGATAAGCCCCTTGAGGGCAGGAAACCTGTGTCTAGATGGAATACCTCTTCTCTTCCTCTCCTCCCTCTTCTAAGATTTTCCAAGAAGATGAACTTAGTTTTGTTTGAGAGCAGGATCCCAAACATAAGATTTTGTCTTTGTCAGGTGTGGTGAATTCTGCACCACAGATTCAGCTTAGTGGTAACAGACAAGTACTAGGGACATTTTTCGGTGAGATAGCTGTCACTGTATCACCTGGTTTTATCATGGCATGTGCTTATCCACATTAGGAGGATCCAAGTTGTAGCTTTTAGGGCTGTTCCACTCAGCTTGCTTTCTTGTGATTATGTTTTGCCCCATTTTTTTGACAGGATGAAGTGAGCCTATGAGAACCTGTTCTTGTGTCTTTGTGTAGATGTCACATGCAAAGTTTTGGATGGCCCTGAAAACTGAAAAACCTTTTGGTTTTTTCTTTTCCTCCAGCCTTAACATAAAAGCGAGGAGAAGTAAAGATAAAAACAAACAAAAATCCCTTCATTTGTGTGAAACCAGTGAAGAATTCCTTGCTTTTTATTTAGGTGCTGCATAGCTGGAAGCAAGCATAGTTGGAACAGACATCATGCTTAGTTAATAAATTGCTTATATGCCTTTTAAGATATTTATTTGTTGACTGTCGTGTTCAATATGGGCATATGTCATGGCAAATTGTGGCATACAAAAGGACTTCACAGGTGTTTGAACAAGAGGGTCTTCTGCAAGCCAGATTGCTGAAATGTAAATGTCTACGCAGTTCCTCAATATGGCAAAAGAATTCTTCAGGTATTTTATCTGGATGGTTATCACTACGGCTTCTATGTACATTTTTAGATTGTAGTAAGTTGTACTTACACGTTTAATTTCGGTTCAACTTTAGCAAGAAACAGTGGATTTGGCATCTTAAAGCTTGCTGTTGTATTTGAAGGGGTTTTGCAGGGTTGGGAAAAGAGGGTTTGTTTTCCCTAATGCTCTGGTCTCCCTCTTGTGGAGGTACTGTAAATGGACCTTGCTTTCTGAGGTGGTGCCTGTGCAGCGTGTGTCCAAGACGTTAAACGGTACCCCCTCATGTACAGTGATGAGGGAAAGAAATTGCAAATTTATGCAGCACTGTTTATGTTTCTACCTTGAAACAGCTTGTAGCCTTTGAAATTAAAACCTGAACATTAAAATTGAATGTTTGAAAATTGGGTATTCATGTTGCTGGACCTTTTAAAAGTCACGTTTATTGAGTTTTACTTAAAGTGGAGAAACTTTTTGAGTGGCTTTAATGTCACTGAGTTCTTGCCTTGATACCATGTCTGCATTACTGTACAGCCGTAACCACTACATGATGTTATTTGGAGAAAAGACTGTTCTGTAGCCACTGGAATTTTGTTCAGTATTTTCCCTTTGAAAAAGCAGCAGGTAATTGTGAGGTAGTAGCAGTATGCAAGTTCCAACAAAAAAAAAAAGAGGGTAGGGAAGGTTGAGAGCAGAAAAAATGAAAATAGGCATGAATAGACTGCTTTTGGAGTCAGATGTAAATACTTCAAAGGTGATAGCATGGAAAGTCTGGCTACCTGCCGCTGAATAGAAATAAGTATGGGAGTGAGTGTCCACATTGGGCAAGCAGGTTTGATTTCTGTTGCTACAAATTACTGGGGTGTAGTCAACATTCTTTAAAATATAGATATCTATAGATATTTGTCTCTATATAGATATTTATATCTCACTATCTTATCAGTTAGTTGTTAAGTTATGGTGCAGATTGTAGTGTCTTTTTCTCTATTTTTATGGTAATCTTCATAGGATCACAGGGTAACGTGAAGGGACCTCAGGCGGTCTCTAGTCCAACTTCTTCCTTAAAAACACCTCCTCTATGACTTTGGGCTAGGTTGCCATCTGGTCTCAAAACCCACCAAAGGCAGAGACTACAAAATTTCTCTGAGCAACCAGTTCCACCAATTCACTGTGCCTCGAGGTGAAAAATGTCTCCTCATATTCAGTCACAACTTCTGATTTTGCAGTGTTGATGGACTAAACCGAATTAGTTATACACTGATGCAAGTCTTTTAATTTCGTTACCAAGTTCCTTTCTCTGAGTGCCTGTATGTCTTGAAGGCCTGGTTACCTTTCATTCTGCTCATCTCCAAGTAATTTACTTTTTTCCCCTGTCATAGGGCTCTTTCTAATTTATAATATAAGTGATTTTTTTTATAATATTAATGTACTTTTAACTGTGTTTGCATAAGACAAAATATTATGCTTTTGTGAATGAGCAATAACAAAGAAAGATGAGCAAAGCCTTAGTTCTAGCAATACTCTGGAAGTAGGCAGAAAGGCTATTTTTTAAGGCAGCTGCTCTGGTATACATACACTTTTTGGGGTCCCTCTAGAGGTCGGTGTTGAATTTATTATTAAGAAACAATATTGGAAAGAGCGATCCTCCCCTTAAGTATCTCCTAAGAAGATATAGTAAATTTTTGACAGCAGATTTTTGACATAGAGCTGTACATTAAAAGCAATACATTATAGTTGTCCAGGAAAAAAAATGCATTTTAAGATACAATAAATTTTAATTGAACAACACTAGTAAAATATTTTAGCTTAAATCTGATTACTTCATAGCAGCCAGAAACTTCACATCTTTGTCCTCCAATACTGCATTTTTTTAAATTCTGCAGTCTTATTCCACCAAAGAATAAGTATCAGGCATACGTTTCTAAGAGAAGCTTTTGAGCGATATTTTTTTTCTTTCAGAATATTCAGAGCAATTCACAATGGCTTAATCTTATAAGTATCTGAATAGAAGCATAAGATCAGTAGGCTGTTGTTATAATGGTTTTCAAATATAAAAAAAAGACAATAATGGTAAATGTGTGTCTGTAAGTACTCATTCAGCTATTTTAAGAAACTGATATGTGTAGGAGAGAAAGCTTGAAAGCTTCAACACACACACTTCTGGTTACAGAAAACAAATAGAATAAAGGGCAAAAATATTTTGCTTTGCATTTAGCGGTAGTGCTTGAAAAGTCAAGATTTTCAGCATGATATTTGTATGTAATTCTCTGAAGACTCTCTGTGGGCATACCCGGGGAGGGGGCGGACTGTCTGAATGCTGATAATATGTGTGCACTCTGTGCTATTGCATTGCACCTGTGCACACCCATGAGAGTTGTGGGACCTGGGATCCTTTTGCTTACGTTGTTTTTACCAGAGAGGGTTTTGCAAGTAGGTACATAGTTATTGTTCTCAGTTTTGTTTACAGCTTACCCTCCACAAAACTGCATATTTCTTTTCAGAATTTTGGATTTAAATTAAACTATATGTAGAATTCATCACTTACACTGAGTCTTCTAAAAGCAATTTTTGAAGTAAAAAATGTCTCTGACACTTTTTTTTCCATTGAGGGAATAAATGGTTGATTTGATGGTATTCTCTGCTTTTAGTGGGGTGAAAACCATCATCTGCAGTTATGCTTATTCCCTTTTCATTAAGCACATAGATGTGCTAAATGAGAGACCAGCTGCTGGGTCTGTGGTAGCAGCAGGAGAGATAGTCTTTACAAGGTGGTTTTGTGTAGTTCAGAACAAACCAGAAGTGATTTAGTCACCAAGCTCCTGTGTTTCATAGCATGACATATTAAGGTTGTTTGTGTGGTAATATGCTACTTGAATTTAGAGGTGATAAAACATTGATTTTTACTTTTTTACTTTTTCTCGCAGTACTATAGGTCTTTATTCTAAGCTCCTGCAAGAGACTTGTTTCGTTTCCTCTAAGTTTCCTTCTTCTGGAGGACAACAATTGAATTTTTGGCTTCATTTTAGTCAGAAAATAAATGCCACCTCTTAAAAGATTTAAAAATTGCTAACAGGACATAACAGAATGTACAGATTCAGCAACTCATTCAAGTAAACCCTTGTGCTGAAGCATGAATTGTGGTGTCTTGGGCTTTCATCATCTGCTTAGTACTTCCACAGAACAGAGAATCTTTACAGAACTGAGGTGCTCTACTAGATAATGCAGTGGATTTTGGTCTCTTGAAATAATTTTTTTTTTCACCTGTCCCCTTTTCTTTCAGGAGACAAATGACTCCACTGATGTATGCAGCTAGAAAAGACTGTCCTCAGGTTGTTGCTCTTCTTGTCGCTCATGGTTCACACATAAATGCTCAAGATGAAAATGGATATTCAGTAAGTGATTTACTTATTTGTATTGTAATTAATCGTAAAAAATTTTAAAAATAAGAACCCACGATCTTGTTTCGGCATATTACTTTCTCAGAAATACTCATTAGTATATTATTCTGCTTTAACACCAGTTGGAGATTCTTTTGCATTACTTGTCTTTGTCTCCAGGCAATTCTATCATGTAAGAGCTTGTAAAGGTTGAATTGTTGATTGAACCTCTGTTCTTTTTTTGCTCCATATGTAAACTTGGTAAAACAAAGTTGTTCTTTGCAGGCATTAATATGGGCAGCACAGCATGGACATAAAAGTGTAATTTTTAAGTTACTTGAACTGGGAGCTGACAAAAATCTACAGACTAAGGATGGGAAAACAGCAGCAGAGCTAGCAAAAATTAATAAACATTCAGAGGTATTTAATTTCTCTTTGAAATGCAAATTCTGTGTTTTTGCCTCAAAAATCTGTTCATTAATTGTATAATTTTCTGTAGAAGTGTTACTTTAATAACTAAATCACGGCAGCTGGTTGAACACTTGTGCTATTATGTCTATACACACTGTTTTCTGTTCTAGCCCCACTTTTCACAGGGCTTTAAATGCTGTACAGTAAAAATTTGGGAACCTTTTTTTAAAATTATTTTTCCAGAATCCTTGCTCCAGATTTGGAATAGAGAACAAAGGATTATTCATTTTAGTAAAGTTTATATGAAAAGTAAAAACATAATGGGTTGTTTTTTCTTATCTGCCAAAGTGTGTGAGAGCATGTGGATGTGAAACTAATTTGCAGTGTATAGTTTCTGCTTAAATTTGGAAGTGAAAAGGGTAGAGCTAAAAAGGGGGGGAGTTGGTACTGTCCATCTTCAAAATCCACTCTTGGGAGGCAAGAAGGTGTAAAATAGTGTAAATTGGTCATCAGATCATTGGAAGAGCAGCCACTAATTATCAGTGTAGAGAGGGAGCTGCTGCAGACAACATATATTCTCCTAAAAAAAAAAAAATCTCTTTACTGCTGTTACTAGATGGTGCATGGTGGATCAATCAGACCAGACTTCTGTGTATTTTGCTTTGAGTTGCTCTTGCCAATGACATGGCTTTTTGCAGTGACTCTTCAAAAATATATAATTCACTCTAGTGAATTGTAATTTATTTTACACCTTCTTTTTCTCTCTCTCTTTCTGTCTTTTTTTGTTTGGTGTTTTTTGTCCCTGCCAGATTCCAGGGCTAGGCAGGAGGAAGAATGATAACTATGCACAAAGCTGTCAGTGTAGGCTAGCGAGATCAGTGTCTGAGGCACAGTGATCTGTTAGCTCAGGTTACTGAAAGGGGCTACAAATGCTTTCTGCCTTTGATAAATGACTTGTTCAGCAGGCTAAAGTCATATAGTCTTATAACACAACTTTCTCTGACATGGAGAGAATACAGGCTCCTCACACTTGAGAGGTGGGTCTTGCCTCTTGACCTGTGAAGCGCTAACTTTCACACAGTTACTGCAAAGTCTTGCAGATGGTATTGAGATATTTAATGGTCATGAGCTTCTTCCACATTGGGGGTCTGCTTTTCAGGCTGTTCACAACCCAAAGGCTGTCATATAGACTATGTCTGCAGAAACTGTATCTGGGAGGGGAGATTTTTCTTACATATTGTTCTGGGTTTGTCTGGATGGGGTTACTTAGCTTCCTAAACAGTCTGTATGGTGCTGTGTTTTAGATTTGTGACCAAAACAGTGTTGATAACCCACCAGTACTTTAGCTGTGGCTGAGCAGTGCTTGTCAGCATCAAGGCCTTTTCTGTTTTTCATTCTGTCCCCCACTCTCAGCAAACAGGTTGTGAATAAGCAAGAGGTTGAGAGGGGGCACAGGCCAAAATAGCTGACCCAAGGGATACTCCATACCATATAATGCCATGCTCAGCAATAAAGTTGTAGGGGGAGTTTTTCTGAAGTAGCCATTGCTTGGAGACTGGCTTGGCATTGGTCTCCTTGCGAGAGGTGGTGAGTGAATGCCTTTGCATCACTTGGGTTTTGGGTTGGTTGTTTGTTTGTTTGTTTTTTAATTCACTTATTAAACCATATTTATCTCAACCCATTAATTTTTTCTCACTTTTACCTTTCTGATTCTCTCCCATCCTGCTGGGGAGACAGTGAGTGAGTGGCTGGGTAGGGTCCTGTTTGATAGCCAGGATCAACTCACCACACCTACATATACATAGATGTGTGTAGATAGATATATATATATAAAAATGGCTAGTTACCTGAATTTCAGGAACATGGTTTCACCATTCATTTAGGTTTAATGAGATTCTGCTTGTTTTGCTGAATTTTCTAGTAACTATCTCAAAACTTGAACAAGGACAATTCAGTTTCTGGAATCCATCACTGATGCATAGTGATGTCTGGCAGAAGGCTTGCTTCTTTAATCAGTTGAAAGAATCCCTGTCTGTCAGAGTTAACTTAGACTGTCAGTTGTAAATTGTTAAATATCATGCCTGTATATGCACTAGAAATTGAGATATTAAAGTGTCATATGCCTTATGCTCTTTAGGGATCTTATTCCCTTGAGTATTCCCTTGTCCACAAACCACAAAAATGAGTATGTTGGTGTATTGCTGCTTCTGTAGTAACAGATGCTAACGTTTTAGACTACCTTATATATACTGTTTTGCTCTGTCAGTTAGTTACCATTGTGGTGGAATTTGGCTAATTCAGAAATACTCTTGATAAACTCTGTGGGTTTAGTCTTAATTCCTTGCTGTAGTTGGATGCTTTTGAGAAGTGGCAGATGTTTCCTGTTCCCTGTAAGTAGTAATTTATTATAGGACTCTTTGTAGTCTTAATCCTGTATTTTGTTATGCATTTTGAATAATAATTAATTCATTTTGGCTCCTCCAGATTTATAGTTTACTCTCTTTGGCTGCAAATCATTTGCAAGGGAGATGCGATGAAACAATTAAGCAAGAGGCTATCTACAAATTTTTGACAGCTGTCCCTGACCAGAGAGTTGGGTAAATACAGTCATAATGTAATTTTAGCTTATAAACATGCCTAAGAGATTGTATTTGTTCATATCAATGATTAAGTTGTACTCATACATGTTGTGTATTGTTTGGAGTGGTACCAAGAGCCCACAGTAAGTATGAACTATTAGTTTTTCAAGATTGCAAAGTTCCTTTGTGTTATAAACAAAGAGCATGTTCTAGATCTTTCCTCCTTCTTGCTTGGTGTAAAGTGTAGTAGAGCCAGGGTCCAATGTCACTTCAGTTCATTTAAGTNAAATTTTTCACTGTGGGGGTGGTGAGGCACTGGAACAGGTTGCCCAGAGAAGCTGTGGATGCCCCATCCCTGGAGGGGTTCAAGGCCAGGCTGGATGAGGCTTTGAGCAACCTGGGCTAGTGGAGGGTGTCCCTGCCCATGGCAGGGGGGTTGGAACTTGATGATCTTTAAGGTCCTTTCCAACCCAAACCATTCAGTGATCCTATAAGCTCTGTTAAATTTGCATGCTCCCCGGCAGGATACTCCTTGTTTTGTGATTATCTTCATTTGATGTTAAATTTTTGATGCTTTCACTGAATGCCTGTTTTCAGCTTCATGCCACTAGGGAGAGACGTGCCCTTTTTTTTTTTCTGCATATATGAGAGTTGCAATTAAGTATGAACACCAGTTAAGCTCTAGAACTTTTTGCATAATGTGCCACTGCCCCTGCAGCTTGCAGGTGTCCTATGACTGAAATCAGACCCTGCTTTGGGAACTGTAGAGATCTGTGGTACAGTTTTGTCCCAGAACAACAGTTTGTTGAGGCTAAGAAGTCCTCAACAAACCATCTGCTTGCCTTCTTGAGCTGCGTGGTATTGAGAAGACAATTTCCAGTACCCTGACTGGTTGGTCAGATTGATTGTTTATGTCCCTGCTCAGCCAGGTCATGCTGAATTTGAAATGCCATGGGTTTGTATCATTAAGCTGATGGCAGTTCACTAGGTAGCAGCTCCCATTGTGGTAGTCTCAGTCTCAGACAGAGGTACCTCATTTCAGACAAAGCCTCGCCAGGCTAGATATATCAATCAGATTTTTATTCTCTGGTGCTTCAGCTGCAATCATCTTAGAGATACTTCTTGGGCCACACGGGTGAAGGTTTTGTGTGGTAAAATCAATTGTCTATGCTGTCCTCTTTGTTCTTTAATCTTGCTACTCATTGATTCCTAAAGGCATTGTTCTGGGCATATCTCCCCATCTATGAACCAGGTCTTGCATGGGCTCTGTCTGCTCCTTGGGGATCATCTTTTGGGTCCCTGTATACTTGCCATGAAAGGGACATTCTTTTAAATAGTTTGGTCTTGTACTCTTCACAAAGACTTGTACTCCTAGATAGAGTCCGTACTTAACAACCTCCGTGTTAGAACACATCTCTCTTCTTTTTAATAGGCTTAGGTTATTTAGGAAGTTTCCCAGGCTTTTTCTGGTATAAGGAAATAAACAAACACTATGCAGTGGTTGCCCAAATAGATTTAGTGCTGTTGAAACCTGACAGTTGCTAGAGGACATTCTACTAGTGTCTGGATAATCTTTACAAGCTTTTAAAATAGGATGCTGAAGTTCTGAAGCCCGCTTAAAATACTTTATCGCAGCCAGATGTCTAGCTATGCAAATGTAGGTCTATATTAGGCAGTTCTTGGGCTTCCAGGATTTCACAATGTGTCAGTAGTCTTTTTCTAAACTCTGCTGGTTTTCTCTGCATCAGATGAGCAACTGATTTGTTTGTATGAACAGACATTTCTGTCAAGCTCAAGGATTTTTATACTAACGAGATAGTTCTGATGTTTCATAATTTTGAGCATTTCTGGTAATTAGTAGAATTTTTGGTTTCAGGAAACAGTCCCCTGCAGTATACCAGATGTCTGACTGTTAAATACCTTTTTGGACAGATATAGCTTATCTGTTTCCACACACACACATACCCATCCCCTAGTGAGTTGGGGGGTTTTATCTTGTGATAGTCAAGAGGTACACTGATACCTGTGTTTATTCTGTCATAGTTCCTTGATCTGGATGTGTCCTTCCTGCCATTTGCCTGCATAATTTTCATCACTGGCATTGCCAGTTGTCTTCTCAAGTCCCTTTTCTCTCAGTTGCTCCTAATGCATCATCTGGTACTGGGTATCAGTTGTGCCCCCCATGCAGGGTCAGTGAGTATAGCTTGTCATCCTTTTATCATCCTTAGGTAGTGAGCATGGCTTCAGTCATTGCTATCTACCATCCTAATTAGACAATTGTCCTGGCTCCAGAGCCCTGGTCTATGCAAGGAAATGCACATACCTGGCAGGAATTTCCTTTCTTCGGTTCCTGGATTAGGTTCTTTTCTGGTTCAGGGGCTTTCAAGTTATTGTCTGGGTGCTGAATGGCCCTTTCTTTGATCCAGGGCAAAAATGTCCTGTCCTTGCACCTTTAGCAGAACCAAAAGTCTTAAGTTACCCAAGGACTCGCAAAACCTTTGCAAACTAGGCACTTTGAATGCCTGAATAAAAAGATTTAATGACTGCAGGATGATCACACACTGTCTTCTCTTGCCAGTTGAGGGACACTGTCTGTATGTACAATGTTTGAATGTCTGCGTGAATTGCTTACTTCAAAGATTGGTTGTTGCTGTCTGTGTCTTGAGGGGGGAAGAATCAGGCAGAGGATGACACAACTCTACACAACTTCATGGTAGAGAAGATGGCTTTAAACTCTCTTAAAATTATTTTAAACTCTTTTTATATTTTGCCTGCTGACAGAAGGCATGCTCACAGAATTATTGACTTGTTACAGTGTGGAAGTTGCATAAGCTTCTTCATACACGATTTAGGGTGTCCATCCTCATAAAGGGATACTCTGTACATAAGGTATACTTAAATGCCAGAAATCCTGGAATGCGAGATTCTCAATGTGCAAACCTGAAATATTTTCTTATGTATTCAGAACAATTTTCAGAGAGGTATTATGCTTTGTGGGTTTTGGGGTTGTTTTTTTTTTTTTTGGGGGGGGGGGTGTTGCTTGTTTCTTTGGGGTTTGTTTTTGTTTTTTACAAATTTTGATATGAGCTCTTTAAGCCTTTGATGTAAAAAGGGGATAAACGTTCATTTCAGGACCTACAATAAGATGGAGCAAGCCATCTTAACTCAGGGTTTTCGCAAAGGATTCTCTGTAGCTATTACAGTAGTCCTTTCTGCATTTTTTTATTATTTTTTTCCTTTTTGGTTTAATTCTGTTTATTATAGTTGTTCATCTGATTGTTGAAAGCTATTTAGATTATTTTTTTCTCTTATATTTTTATATCTTTTGGTTGGGTGGGGAATCAAAATTGATATTTACCTTTGTTTATAAATGTTAAATTCTGAACCTGTAGTGGAGTGTACTAGTTCCTCAGCCTACCTTTTGAACAGTAGTCTTCTGACAATAAATTTCTTAACGGACTAATTTCCACTATCTTTAGTTATAGACATGCCTGTCTTATAAACTTTTTTGGTTTAAATGAAACTGGAAGGGTTGTTGGCTGAGTCCAAATTATATGAATGTTATCTGATAAGAATTCATAGTTATCTTCCTTAACCCTAATTAAAATCTTTTTAGGCTTTTGCAACCCAGCGTTAACGTTCAGTTGGAACATTTTGCTACTTAAAATGACATTTATTTGTGAAAATCATTCCCTTTAGGCTCAATTCAACTCATTAGACAGAAAATCCATTTATAAAATTTTGGTAGATTAAATGGTACCCCATGATTGTTATAAGATACTACTGTCATCAGTAGGTGTGTACAACTTTAGGTCTGACACTGCTTTGCCTTGGGAGCTCTTCTATAGTGTTTTGTTCTGGATGTCTTTTATTTTTTTAAATTCCACTGTTTTCATCTCAAATCTCATCAATTATATTTACAGTTCCTATTCAAATTTTGATGACATGGAAGTGTTTTTACATGGTCTTGGTCTAGAACATATAATAGGATTGTTTAAGGTAAGTTTGTGGTGTATCTGCTATCTGTAACATAATCCATAAAAGCAAAATGCACCTACAGCATCAAAGAAGTTCTATCACTATTAGTATATTAATTCAAATAAATATATTAATTAATTCAAATCAATTTATTAAACAGAAGTTATATGTAAAAGTATTAAAGTGCAGTGGACTGGATTGGGTTGCTTAATTTTGATTATGTGCATTAGTCACAACACATGATGTGTCTAAGCTAGAGAACTCTCATTACTTCGGTAATGGTATTGTGTAGCTGTTTTTCTTTCTGAAAACTGAAGTAAAACATAAGTCAAAAAATTATGTTAAAACTGTTTTCTTCTGAAATAGTTTTTGATGGCAGAAAACCCTTTGTTTTATGCAGAAAAGAGATATAACTTTAAGACAACTTCTGATCATGCAAAAAGAAGAGTTAATACAGGTCAGTTTACTACTGTAGAACTTACTTTTCTTCTCTTTGTTAAATGTTTTTAATGTCTTAACTTCTCTTTATAAATGGCTAACCTTGAAGAATTCTTCGGATTTTTTTAAGATCTCTTTTCAGAATCTTCTGCAACTTCTTGAATTTCAATATGAATATAGACAGGCCTTTTCTAACATATGTAATCCCACAGATCAGCCTTGAATTCTTTGTGTTGAATTCTTGCATCTTCTCTGCCTAGATCTGACTATGAAGTAGAAGTCCTCAGTATTTCTTTGTTGTAAGGATGTAGGAGTTGGGGTGAGCAGGAAACAGTTCTCTTTTTAAGTTTAGTTGTTACCATATTTAGTATTTAAGTATGTTTTCTTTGAAAGGAAATCAGTGCTAGGATTAGCAGTAGATGATCCTAAACAACTACTTTAAATGTGATCCTCCTTTGTGAGGTGGTAATTTCTGCTGGAAAAAAAAGACCACTCTTACATTGTGTAATCTCATCTCCCACACAGGTTTGTTTCTAAAAAATAAAAAAGAGAGAGAAGATTTGGTCTCTTACAGTTTACTACAGCTGGGAAGGCTGGTATTTCGCTGCTATCCAGGAGCAAATGATGCATTATTACAAGGTTTCAGTTTCCAGTTGAGATAGTGTGGGAAATTAAAGACTTCCCATGCTTACAAGAGGATGCCATAATAAAATCCAATCATGGGAGTTTCCTTGGAACAACATAAGTATTTTAGGCTGCAAGATTCTTCTGAGCACTCTGTACCTGGTCTGGGATACCAGAGATGTCTGGTTAAAATAGCTGCTTCAAGCTTGCTCTCTTCTGCTGATGTCCTCAATGTCAGCTTTTTTCCCAAGGAAGCTTTTCTTCTAGCAGCTGGAACCTACATTTGCTTACAGATGTTAATATTCCTTCGGCGTTGGTGTCACAAGTATGTTTTGCATTAAGTTTTGTCTTGTAACTGAATAGAGTTTCAGTGTTTTGACAGAGCTTAGAAGTAATTCTATATTCTCAGGGGGTGCATGTATAGGAAGCCTTGTAAATTAAGAGATTTAAGAATTCACTTAAACCTAAATATTACAAGGCATGTCAGCATGTTCTGATGTTACTGCTTTTCTGAAGCCTCAGGATTGTGCCCACTGGATAGCATCCAGGTATGGTGTTTATATGAATCCTAAAGCCCTCATTGAGAGGAATTTTACTCTTAAAGATTTTTGTGGCCTTCTTCTCATCACTGTGTGAGCTGCTGTCTTGGTCATGATTGCATTAAACTGAAAATCTGACTGAGTATTTCATACTGATTGCCTGTTTTGATGTTGCTATCATTATTTGTTTTTATCCAGGGGACACTGGGGGAAAGGGAGAGAATTGTGGACTTTAGTGAATGGCTAAGCCTTACGGTTTTTTGACCCAAGAGTTTTAATTTCACACAGACTGATAACTTCTGTTTCAGTGTTCTAACATGTTTGGGGCTCCCTATTATAAAAAGAGAGCTTTTTGGACAAACTAAAATAAATACCTGGATCAGCTGCTCTTGCACAGGAAGATAATATCTATAGGAACAGAATTGTTTTCTCTCTTAGCTCTGTGACAGCAGGAAACAGTTCCTGGAAAATAAGTTGTGCTTTGTGCATAGACATAAATTATTTCGTGAGTCTTCAATTGAGAATTTAAAAAATGACACAACACTCCTGGCTTACTATCACTTCATAAGTTACCCTGAACTCTTGATGCAGTCCAGTTTTAGAGCTCTGCTAACAGTTTCTCCCCACACTGCTGATAGAACAAATCTAATCTGTTTCCTTATAACTCCAGAGTTGAAAGTTTTTAGTGTGATGGCAGATCTTCAGCTAACAGCCAGCTCTTTTAAGGAGCCCGGATCTTATTACTACAAAGATTAATGATGACTTCCGACGGATGCCTCTGAACCAATCTGCTTTGTATCCAGAGAACTGTGGAGAAATCCTGTCACTAACATGATACACTTTCCTCCATCAAACAATATCAGAAAGATATTTTCTCTGTAAATAGCTTTATCTGTATTCTACAACAGAGCCTAAACAGTGACCCTTTCAAGCTGAAATCCTTGCATTCCTTAAGCTTATAAACTGTTCCATACTGAGACAAGGCTGTTCAGTATACTGGGACATGTCTATTCAATGTTTGAAGGGTTTTTTATGATTCTGTGCTACTCATAACACAAATCTTTTTGAGCATTTTTCTCACAAGATAGCAACAGAAGTAATTTTATTTCTGGATGCATTTAGGACTAAGAAGGTTCCTTTCTCACATGTTTGTTAGTTTAGAATAAAATAAATTTGTGTCCTGTTCTGGATTTGAGAATGGACAGTGAAAAGTTGACACATCGAAATTCAAAGTATAACCCAGAAGTTTAACTTCAGCATGTAAGAATTACCTGGTCTGTGTGCTTCTGTATCACCGTTCCAGGACTCTCCTTCCTCTGCCCCACCTCCCTGCAAAAAAGCATTTCCTGTTTGGCAGAAAATTGTCAGATTATTAAAAATAGTGGCCAGTTGGGCAAGACGGCGAAGATGAAAGAGTTCATGCATAACTTTGGTGCTTTTATCTGAGAAGTATGTCGTCTTTCATGAGTTGGGGTAATCTGTTACTTGCCTTTTATTTTGTTTCCATCTAAACCATAACAGAAAAGTCATGGTGGTGCTGGAACATGAGTTTGGGGTGTAGATTTTCAGGGGTTGGGGTTTATTTATTTAAGTAAAGAATAAAATAGATGGTGTTAAAGTTGATGTGCCTAAAATCAAAATCTAGACTGCGTATAATCTGTTTTATAGATACAAGCAAGTTCTGGTACAACTTGTACATTCCTTAACATATGGCCACTTCACAATAATATTTGCATTATTTGGACTGCAGAGTGTAATTGAAGCAACACCAACTTAAAAGCTTCCTTATCCCTAAGGAAGAAGGGCTTCTTGCGTTGTGCTTGTTCCACGTGTTCACCATGGGATGACTGATCAGGTTCTGGGAAACCCTGATGTTCAGGAGAGATGGTCTAGAAAGGGAAAGTATGTCTGCTTTGGGAAGAAGTTCGGACTGTCTGTCTGCTTTCTGCACCTAGTAACTGAAATCAAAATTACTGTGGTGGTGGAAGGCTTTATCTAGGATGACTTTTATCACCTTCCTGGTGGTGCTCAGTCACTGATCCATTTGCAGAAGGATGAAGTTATGTTGTATTCATAGGGAAACAAAGTGCAACATCTTCCTGCTGTGCCGGTCAGGAAACTGTATCCTGATTTGCTTGTTCTAGGAATGAGAAGATGGAGTCAGAAGCAAACCCAGTCTTCACAATAGTTCCTGCTTTAAGCAAGATAGTTTTAATATTCAAGAATAACTGCTGTTCTGTCCTTAGAGCTCGTTTGATTTGTTAATTGTAATTAAAAGTAAACTTACTGCTCTTGTATAAATCAGCTTACTTCTGCGTTATGAAATGTTGGCTGTAATGCTTTGTAAGCATCAAGAAAACATTAGTTCATACCCGATAGGGCTCCACAGGGCAAGCTTGAGAACTAATAAACTGAAGCAAATTGTTTCTAGGAACCCTAGATCTTTCTCCCTTAAGGCTGACAGCTGTATTTACCAGAGACATGAGTACAATTTGTTCAGGTACCCAAGGCAACCTCTTTGAAACTCAAAAGTTCTTGACACCTGTAATCTTGTTGGGATTTTTCATTACTGAAGAATTTATTTGTCTATAGACTTATAATGTGATTTGTTAAAGACATACCTGTGAGCCTATAGTTACATGTTACCTGTGATTCCTGAAAACCTGGTGGAGAACCTGGAGAGCTGTTTTATGGAGCCACAATGAACACTGGGCATCAGAAACTATAGTCTCTCACAAAGCAAGCATTTCTCTAAGCACCTTTCCTTCCCTAGAATGGCTGCTCAGCACCATCCAAGGAAGAGAGACTGTCTGGCATTGTGATCTGATGTGTGTTGTCAGCTGTTCATTCAAAATTCTTTCTGCAGAAGAAGGCTAGGAGACAGCAAGCACTAACATCTTAAAAGATTTCTGAGGCTGCAGCAGGGAACTTCAGGTCCTCGGAACATTAGTGAGAGCCCCATATGTTCTAGCTTTGGAGACTGAGATCCTTGTGGTCTCAGATTCCAGAATGGTCTGTTCAGGCTGAGTCCAAGTACTCAGTTGGAGACTTAAGAACAAAGTGTTACTTGGAGCTAGCATTATGAGGTTTTGCACTTGTGTGGAGAAGCATCCTTAGGGCTGCAAATGTCAGAAGTCCTGTGTTGCACAGCAGCCTGTCAGATGAGCAAGGAAAATTATTAAATGTTTCAGAGAAGCACTTCCCATTTAACAAATGGACCATTTTTTTCTTTTCTGCAAGAAAACTCTTATCCTGTATTCAAATACGAGTTAAATTTTCATCTCAGGTGGTTGACAGATAACAGAGCTGACAATGTTCTCTGTCCTAGGCATCAATTAGAGAACCTCAGTTATATAGTGTTTATCTTCCAATTAAAATTGTACTTTTCTTAAGCTAAAAAAGACAACAAGCCTTGAACTCTTCAGAACTCTTCTGCTGTTGTTTGCATGAGCTGAGAGTATAGAAGATGAACTGATTTGAGCTTAGGGCCTGTATAAGCTGATTCAGAGTTCGTAAGTATGCTGTCCTTCAGATGTATAAAAAGGCTGCTTTTACATGCTATTACATTATATAAACATCCAGCTGCATGTCTTTTTAACATCTCATATTCTCTCTCCCTACTAGTTTTTAATAATTTGATGTTTTGGAGGCAGTGTGAACCAGCTCAGTTTCTGTGTAGAAGTAACTTATTTTCTTGTAGAATTTAATTTTCAAAATAAGGTTTTGGGAAAAGGTATCACATCTTATGAGACCAGTTTCTCTAATGGGAAAAAAATATGCACCCAAAAGCTTGTAAAAGCCCTCCTAAAATCTGGCCTCTTTCTGTAAAATTCTCCGTTTGATGCTGCTTTGTTAGTTTCTATTCTTTCTGAGTTAATGCTGGATCACCATCATGATGATTGGTTATTTTGCTATAGGAGATGACTGAGATGATTCTGAAATAGATGAGCATAACATCATAACAACACAGGCATACTTATAAAAACTGATTTTTTTAATAAACAGATTTTCTGAGTATCCTGTGCATTTCACTTTGGCTCTTCCTCAGTTCTTGTCATTTTTGTTTTGCATCATTGAATAATTTCAGTGGTTTCATTTTTTTTCGTTTGTCAGTTACACGCATTGTAGATGGTTGCAATAACTTAAAAGCAGCTTCTTTTGACTCAATAATTAGAAATTTGCACAATAAATGGTACTTTATGTCTAATAAGTATTAAAAGTAAATCATATTTGGAATTACTCTTTAGATTGGCATTACAAATCCTGGAGATCAGCAGAAACTCTTAGATGCTATTAATGAGCTACAAGTGGAAGAGAGAAGAATTGGAGACCTCCCTGAAGTGCTGAAGCTGGAATTAAGGTATTAACTATGTCTAAGGAAATGGAAGTGAAATATGAATTATTTAAGGTGACTGCATTGTTTTCTGTAGCTTAGTGGTAAAGTTCTCTCACACCTTATCCCATGCATAACATTTATGAGAGTACAGCAGTTAATGGATTATGAGGGATGGTGGTAGGTGTGTTCTGTACAAAGAAAGTTGGAACCATAGATTCCTGTTGTAGGGATCAGTTTATGGGCTATGTTGCCATTGTATGCCATTACTTTAGCCATCTTTTTGAGTGATGAATTATTTCTTTGTACCTCAAACGGGGTTTCATAGCCTTGATGTGTAGGGTTTCACTACCTTGTGTTCATATCATAAATCCTGAAACTGGCTTCTTGGGCTTCAGTATTAGCTCTTTCTTTGATTTCTGCGATAGGCTGCAGTAAGCAGATGTTTTTATCTCTCTGGAAATGGAGTCTTGTCCTCCTTACTTCCTCATGTATCAAGAGCATTATGGACCCTTACAAACCTCACGTGATGCAGTCTCTGTAATTCTCTGTTGTGTCTCTAGACAAGGGAGGCCCTGGTAGTCTTGCAGTCAAATTTGTCTGATTGTAAGATGCCATAAAAAGATATGTGGGAGGGAGAGATGCATATGACTTCTGCATAGGGCTTTAATTTTCAACATATTAATTACTTGAACATGTCTATCTTAATCATAACTGTGACTTCTGTATAAATTCTGGATTTTTTCCATGTTTTTCTCTTCCACTGGAAGCAGTTTTAACTGGCTTCTAAAAGACCTGGGTTTTTTATATTATGAGTTAAGAACTTCATAAGATGTTTCCTTATCCATAGATCATATGTATCAGTAGAAATAGGTTTATGAGGAAACTTTTTTAAGAAGGTGTTACTGCTTCAAACTTCCATTGCAACTTGATATTTTTCCCATTATTGGTTCTTTCTTACAGCTTTAATCATCAGTTCTGTAATACCTCTCATACTTCTAGTATAGTCTTGTGCAGTCCCATGAAAGCCTGAGCGGAGAGGAACATCCCTCAGCAACTTTATTAAACTTTGTCAGTCCCCTAAGCATTGGTAGAGCACTTTCCACATCCAGCACAAAAAAGAATAATGAAGGCTATAATAAGTGTAAAGGTGTCTTAAGATTTTTTTAAGCCTCTTATCCTCTATTTGGTTGTCTCATTTTTTCCAGGAGACCTAGACTTGAATTTAGATTCTGTGCTCATGTCTTTCCTCTTTTTACTTCCCAAAACTGTAGAAGAATTATTCCTGAAAACAGGAGTAGTTTGATATTTAAATTTGCAAAAGTTTTAGAAATTGACTTGGGCAGAAAACTGTGGCTTGCCTTTCAAAGGCTTTAGTCAGTTGAACTGTGTGTGTTTAGCTGAGAGAAAACTGGTTTGGAGATACTGCTNGGTTTTGGGAAAAGGTATCACATCTTATGAGACCAGTTTCTCTAATGGGAAAAAAATATGCACCCAAAAGCTTGTAAAAGCCCTCCTAAAATCTGGCCTCTTTCTGTAAAATTCTCCGTTTGATGCTGCTTTGTTAGTTTCTATTCTTTCTGAGTTAATGCTGGATCACCATCATGATGATTGGTTATTTTGCTATAGGAGATGACTGAGATGATTCTGAAATAGATGAGCATAACATCATAACAACACAGGCATACTTATAAAAACTGATTTTTTTAATAAACAGATTTTCTGAGTATCCTGTGCATTTCACTTTGGCTCTTCCTCAGTTCTTGTCATTTTTGTTTTGCATCATTGAATAATTTCAGTGGTTTCATTTTTTTTCGTTTGTCAGTTACACGCATTGTAGATGGTTGCAATAACTTAAAAGCAGCTTCTTTTGACTCAATAATTAGAAATTTGCACAATAAATGGTACTTTATGTCTAATAAGTATTAAAAGTAAATCATATTTGGAATTACTCTTTAGATTGGCATTACAAATCCTGGAGATCAGCAGAAACTCTTAGATGCTATTAATGAGCTACAAGTGGAAGAGAGAAGAATTGGAGACCTCCCTGAAGTGCTGAAGCTGGAATTAAGGTATTAACTATGTCTAAGGAAATGGAAGTGAATATGAATTATTTAAGGTGACTGCATTGTTTTCTGTAGCTTAGTGGTAAAGTTCTCTCACACCTTATCCCATGCATAACATTTATGAGAGTACAGCAGTTAATGGATTATGAGGGATGGTGGTAGGTGTGTTCTGTACAAAGAAAGTTGGAACCATAGATTCCTGTTGTAGGGATCAGTTTATGGGCTATGTTGCCATTGTATGCCATTACTTTAGCCATCTTTTTGAGTGATGAATTATTTCTTTGTACCTCAAAC
>VZTO01008193.1:0-88343 GCA_013400615.1 Syrrhaptes paradoxus | reverse complement strand
TGGAGATACTGCTCCTTCCTTGTACTCTGGCTGCATCACTAGTAAGTTAGGTTCTCTGTGCTTGTTTCTGTCTTCCCAGTCCCACCACCATTTGCGTAGCATTGTGTTGCCTTGTTTGATGGCCTGGCTAGAGTAGTACTGGGGAAAAATCTCCTCCTTGCATCCAGACTACTCGTTAAGTAACTTTCTACTGTCTAGGTAAATAAGGGTTCAGTTCCTCTTTGTGTGTATCTCCTTCTTGACAGTGACCTGACAGCTGTGCTGCTACTCTGTTAGATATTTCTTCCCTCTCCAAAACCCTGGGGAGAGCTCTCTGCATTATTTAGGTACTGTGAGGCTAGGCTCTTTGTTAGTTATGTTACGTGCTTGGGTTCTGTAGATGTCACCATCCTTTGGAAGCAGCTGAATTGCACTGACACTGTATTAGCAGTCATGTAATGGTGTGGTCCTGCTGTACTGTTGCTTTTGTGCCTTGGTAATGCGAGTCTGTCTCGGATGTACTGCGCTCCTGTCTAGTCATTCTTACAGGTGACAACTGCTCCTGATGCTGTCACTGTGCCTGTATCTGTATCCATTACTGTGTTTATACAGAAGAGGCTTCGCAGCCTGCTTGAGGTGTGTTTTTGCAGCATGATGCCAAGTTTGAGCTGTAGGATGTGGGAGGACGTGCAAAGCATTTGGGGAAGCTCTTGAAAGACTGAGGTGGGGTGGGAGAGTGGGGTGTTCATGTCCTAATACAGGCCCTTGATGCAGCTTCTGGTCTGTGAGGAGGTTTCACCATCAAAATAAATACCTGTGTACTTCCAGAAGAGAACCCATGTACACTGTAGTATGTGTACTGTGAGACTGAAGAACTGAAGTTCCAGCACCCAGGAGGGTACAAACCGGGATGATACGGATACACCATAAATGCTCTGACAGCACTGAGCTGTTCCTATGAAAACAGAGGCTTTGCTGCTGAGCTGAGGTAATAGGCCAGGCATCTGGGTGTCCAGCTGCCCAATGACGCACCTTTAGAAAAGGATGTTGAGTCTTAGTGAGGGATAATTAGCTGCAGTTCCAGAGAACTTTGCCCAGTTTAAGCTTCGTGTATATTTATGCTAGAAATGTGCTTTTTTCCAGATTAGTCCGTAGTGGTGTTTAGTATATACATTAAAGCAGAACAGCTTAAAAATTTGAAGAGAGGGAACAAGTGGAGAAATAAAAAAAGTTAACAGTTCACTACATGTGTAGCCCAATACAGTAAAAAACCCACATGATGTCCAGTACAGTACCACACACCAGTGATATATGGAATTCCTAGTACATTGTGGTTTTACAGCATATGTACTTCTCAAAACCACAAAATAATTGATTGATTAAAGATTGAAATAGAAAAAATATGACAGCATTTCAGTTATGGCAAGTACTGCATAGTTTTCTAGAAAATGGCCTGACATGTATTCTAGGAATCTGACCTTGAGACTGAAATCATAGGCTATGTTTACATGCTATTACATAAAGATTTTACTTCCCACTTGTTCAAAGTCATTCTGTGAGAAGGAAAATCAGTCATTAGGTCATAGAAAAACTAACATAGTAGAAAATGTTGAACTGATTGATTATAAACTCAGAGTGTCTAGCACTGTTTAGCCACTGGTGTTTTGACAGCCATTAATTCTTTTAAAAAGTGATTATTTTTTGCAAACGTTATTTCCATTTGCACATATAAGAACATTTCACTACAACAGATATAAAATTCTATGAAAATGTTTTTTAAAAACAATTACAGTAAGTATAGTATAAAAATAGTAAGAACTATTTGTGGTATAATAAAGAAGTATGAGAAATAAAAAATGTTTCTTTTCCTTTTTCTTTCTCCTCGCTCATGCACATGACATACTTTCTTTTTGCTGAGAATACTTCCAGAATTCCTAAAAATAATTTGCTTTCTGACAGAACAGAGAAGGTGCCATAACTGATCCTAGCCAGCTAAAAAGTTGTCTAAGTAGAAGAATATTTTCATGAGTGTGGCTTGACTGTAGTAATGTGGGAGAAACTTTCAAGCTATCTCCAGATGTGATTCTTATGTTAATGTTTTGGGTTTTTTACCCTACATATTCAGTTCTGTTATATTGTTCTGAAATAAATAATAATTTATTTTGTAAAAACAAGCTAATAAGCTTTCTTACTTCCCCATCATCATAAAAACCATGAACAGGCTTGGGTTTTAACCTCCAGCATCCCTACTGGTGCTTCCTTATATTTCTGTTTTAAGTGTAAAAGTCTGAACTGTTCATCAGTGTTGCAAATCACAGATGTTCTCAGCAGGGGTGAAGACTTTGCTCACTAATGATCTCGTGCCTAAGTTGAAGGTAAACGCTCTGTGGGCTAAATTCAGCCTCTGTTCAGATACTTACACCACACTGGCATGTGGCTCGGTCTAGCTGTTTGGCAAATGTCATATGTACCTTTTTGCCATCAGAAGCAGCAGCAAGTAAGGTGGTCTGAGTATGCTGCGTTTAGATTTAGTAGCAGATTGCCCTAGGGAAAAGAGAAACACTGGGTTCTGAATTAATTTATTCAGAACCTCCTGCAAGTATAACAGGAAGTCCTACAGTAGGAACTTAAAATTGTCTCTTGTTTTGGCCCTGCTTGTTGGAAGCTAATGGAAACTTTCATACTGGAGATACAGGCACTTCCCAGGCTTTTGAGGGTTTGAGAGCTCACGCTGTGAAAATAAATGGATTATCTTCTTCCTTGCCCCCTCTTTCTTCTGCCCAGTAAATGGCAACAACTTTTGGTCAACGCCCTGACTTAGAACTAACGCTTTCTGAAGTTTACAGTAAAATTAGTTGAGTCAGTGTCACGTGGAAGCTCTAGAAATTTAGCATTGATTATTAGTCTGTTATTTTTTTTTTAATGCATGTTACAGTTATTATCCATAGTGTGTTACAAAATCGCTCATGCCAGCAGGTAGTGTTGTCATTGATAATACAGGATGGATGAGAGTTACAAACACAAGTGGAAGTTATTAGAGTGTTTCCAAAGAGCTTTTAAGTGATGCTTTTTCAGCTTTCATTGTGTCTTACTAGCTGAATATTCTGGATAACTTGATGATTTGTTGCCCTTCCAAAAGGAAGGGGNAAAACTGGATTTTTTTTTTAATGCAATCAAATTGCATGTCTGATTCACTCACTAGCCGATGTTGGAAGTGCATAGATAAAATTTAGCTTGCAAAAAGTTGTAGTCTTCAACAAATAACAGAATGTAATTTTATTTTTAGTGGAGATGAATTCCTCAAGTTTCTTCAGAAGTTGAATAAAGAGTGTAGTAAGCTGACTGTTCCTGTGCAGACTGTGAATATGCATTTCCTCAACAATTCTCACAAGGTATTCAACCAAAGAAAAAAAAAGATTGATTTAGAGTATATTATTCTGTTCTAGAGTATTATTCTACCTGGTAAAATGAAAAATATGAATACTCATCAACTGTCTTGATTATTATAGTGTTATGTAGAACTGTCCAATGTTCTTTCTGTAAAGGACACTTCTTAAAATAATTTTTTTCAAAGAGTTAAGCCACCTGGTTAAAGGACATACATGTGGTTCTTACTGTTTCTGCTGCTAGGTAAGTTAAAGTGACAAAAGGTTCCTGCAGCGGCTGACAGAGAGTAGCAGATTATATGCATAAATCATACAATGAAAAAACAGCATAAATGCAGTTATAAACTTTTTCTGACACTGTCTTTTATGATACATTAACTAAAGAATATTAAGTTATAATCTATAGCAATTCTGGCAAATAATTGTAACTATTAACAGATAGTACTGCAGTGGGCACCAACTGAAAGTTTTATCGAAGTCTGCAAAGACTTGGTTTGCAGTGTTGAGAAGCTGGGCGGAGAAGTTACCAAACTGAAGGACCTGGTGGAGAAGGTGGGTGTGTGCCAGTGAAGCTATTGAATACTGTGTACGAGTTTCTGCTTGCAACCTCAAATTTGACATCTATCAGTGAAATGGTTGGTACCCTGGTCTGGCACCAGCACTTTAGCTGTAGCTTGGACATTGCATCTACCTCTTCTGCTTCTGTTTCCATGGACAGAATGAGAAATAGTCTAGAATATTCCACAGCAGCATGGACAGTCTCCAAAGGAAGGCACAGTCAGTCTTTTTCTTTCTGCTGCAGGAAAGAATTAAGTGGAACATATCCTTGGGCTCTTGGACAGCCACTGTGGCATAAATGCCACTCTGAATACCTGTACTCTTACTTCTTCATTAAGGAATCTTTTGTTTGGAATTATTGACTCACTGGGAAGATACTATGGTTTTATGGATTGAATGGGAGGCATCCCAGATAACTCTACAGAGTGACAAAAGAAGAGGGTGGGAGAGGTCAAGGCTAGATGTTAGCACCACATCAGTCATTCTCAAACCAACACAATGACACGCTCTTGTCAGATGGGGTCATTTTAAGTAATAGGCTAGTAAAAGGAATGGCTGCTGGGATAGAGTAAATGGAGCATCGGTGTCAGAAAGGAATCTGTTGCTGAACGAAGCCATGTGGAACTTCGACCTTGAGTATAATGCTACTAATGCAATTTCCTGTAGTGTAAGTAAATTTAATGTAAAATAACAGCCTTCTCCCAATAAATCACTTAACACCAAATATATTTAAGAGGTAGAGGTTGTGGTGAAGAACTTTTTAGCTATTAGTGTTCCTTTTTTTGCATATGCAGAAATCAATTGTATGTATATGTTTGCTTCCTGTGTGCAGGCCAGCTATAAGGGCTGGGGGAGTTGGGTGCCACTTGACTTTGCTGTCACCTGTACTTAAAGTTTTATAGCTTTCAGGATGAAAAATGATGGCTTTATACCCAGTGTTAAACACTAGCCTTCTTACTATTTCAAAAATGTAGTTCCTGATCTATTAAAATACTGTAGTGTTTTATGAATTTCACTGATGATGACTTTAATACAAAACATTTTTGTGATGCTTAATTTATGAATGAGTAGAGCCCTGAAACATTTATTGTGAAAAGCTCCAATTTAAGTGAAACAGTTAAACCTCTAGAAAGTATGAATTCCCTTAATATCTTCAGTACTAAGCTTAGTCATTACAAGACTTTGCCAGCAGTACATGTTATGTCTGTAGCATATAATTTTTGAAATCACAGTAGACAAGATGGCCTTCCAAGGGTTATAAACTAAGGTAGAGAATTGGGACCCTAACCCTGCTGCATTTCATGACAAGGCTCCACTCAGCTTCAACATGTATTTGAGCAGGCACTTGTAAGGTACTCCCTTTAATGTAATCAATTAAACTAAGTCTTATCTGTTACATATTTATCTTGCTGTTTTAATAAGCAGTTGTTTTAGTAATTAAAGTGCAAAAGTTCTGATTAAAATATTTGACCATTGGAGTTTAAATGTTTTGTTATTAGACTTTTGTAGGAGGAGTTAAGTTTGTAAACAGTTTGTCTTTCTGGTATATATTTCAGGATGATTGAGCATCAGATAAAATAAAGGTTTGCACACCTTTATTTCAGTTGAAGTAGGGCATAGACAGACAGTGAGAAGGAAATAATATCAGTCCTAGATGCATGCAAATTCTTAGGAGTGGGTACTTTATCACATGCTTAAGAAGCTTTCACGCTAATGTTATTTTCTTTGTTGCACTTTTTACATGAACTTAACATCTGCCTCAGCATGGACAGAAGAATGACCCCAGACAAGTGAAACTTCCAGAAAAGGCACCCACCTTGGAAAAAAGATTAGTAAAAATGGGAGCAGTAACATTGCTTGGAGTTGTTTTTTTCTTCTTTGTAACTAAGATAGTGGTAAAGAAAACCTAACTTTAAGTTTAGTGCTGTGAATAATTTTGAAAGACTTACGCTTCTGTTCAGTTGTTTTGAGCTGAAGTCATGAAACTCTGTGTAGTTTCTCATCATATCTGTAGTACTTGCATCCAGTAAGTACTCTGATCTAGAAATAAAGTTATTAAAATAAAACCTGCTACTTAAATGTATCTTAAGGTTTTGTTTTCTACATTATTTTTGGTGTAGACTGTACATCGGAAATCTCGTCAAAGCTGCGGGGGTTTTGATATAAAGCTGTAATTATTGCTTACTAATTACTAGTTTCATTTTTACCTTTAGCTGTTGTTCAGAGGTGAACATAAGCAGATAATTCTGATTATATCACGTTTGTATTTAAAATTATGATGTAGATGTGTTTTGGGGTTTGGGAGGGTTTCAGATATTTTAAGTATCTTGTGCAATTTTATGTTGATAAAGATCTCTTCTCTTGCTGTTTTTCATACAAATCTATCATGAAAAACTCCACGATGAGGTGTACTTTTTTTCTTTGTCACAGAACTGGGGAGGTCTTGTTACACATTGCCTGGAAGTAATTTCCCACTGAACTATGATATTCAAATTATGCCTGAAATCTGTTTCCTCTGGGATTCTTACCTTCTATTAAGAGTTTCATTGCATCTATTAAAAGGATTATAACAGTTCTTTATTGTAATAATGCAAGCAACTTAGAAGATATAGCAGGGTGTTTTTTCTTGATCTGGTCTTTCACTACAGCAGCTTCATATCTAGAGTAATTTTTTCTTAATATTTTTTCCACTTAAAAAGATGTTTGTAATTCTGCAGTGAAATGTTAATTTCTATGATTCTGTTTTCATCTGGTTACCAAACCAGCTATGTTGGGAAAAAAAGGAATTGGTATAAGTAATTCAAATCACGGTTACATTTTGGCAGACTTCAGAGAATGTCTGTAAAAATGCTGAATGTTTCTGAAGGGACATCCTTCTANCTCTTGCTGTTTTTCATACAAATCTATCATGAAAAACTCCACGATGAGGTGTACTTTTTTTCTTTGTCACAGAACTGGGGAGGTCTTGTTACACATTGCCTGGAAGTAATTTCCCACTGAACTATGATATTCAAATTATGCCTGAAATCTGTTTCCTCTGGGATTCTTACCTTCTATTAAGAGTTTCATTGCATCTATTAAAAGGATTATAACAGTTCTTTATTGTAATAATGCAAGCAACTTAGAAGATATAGCAGGGTGTTTTTTCTTGATCTGGTCTTTCACTACAGCAGCTTCATATCTAGAGTAATTTTTTCTTAATATTTTTTTCCACTTAAAAAGATGTTTGTAATTCTGCAGTGAAATGTTAATTTCTATGATTCTGTTTTCATCTGGTTACCAAACCAGCTATGTTGGGAAAAAAAGGAATTGGTATAAGTAATTCAAATCACGGTTACATTTTGGCAGACTTCAGAGAATGTCTGTAAAAATGCTGAATGTTTCTGAAGGGACATCCTTCTATCAAAATAAAACAGTCCTAAAAGACCAGTCTAGAAAAATGTAAGCCTCAATGGGTGTGTCATGCTTTAGCGCTCTATGTTTTCAGAGATGAGGTGTGGAGTCTTGATCTTTGATGTTCCTTCCAGAGACTAGTAACGAGAAGATAAAAATCTGAGTGCTACTCCAGTTGCTGTCACAGTTGTTCTCTGCTTTTTGTTTTAGAAAACCACGTTGGGTGTTAGTATGTTTCCTTGTTACTGCAATTGTTTTACCTCCTTTCCTTCCAGGTTTCTCTTGCAATGCAAGAAACATTCTACAGAGTGATGAGGCCAGAGACAAATACAACATAAGCTTGTTTTTTGGTTTTTTTCCATTCTCTTCCCACCTTTGGAATAAATCATATTCCCCACGACCATCATCTGGCAGCGGAAGTGGAGAAGTTCACATCCTGTCAGCGTAATGACTTGAACCAACAAAGTATAGAAAAGAAAGTATTTTAAAAAATTAGTTATCTGTTTCTTTATATTACAGTATAATTAATCCTAAACTAAAAGATGCATATCGCAAAAGGAAGAATACGTGAAAATACAGAAATCTGTAAAGTGCAGTTTTAACTGTTTGTTATGCACATGGAACCTTATCTATACACACAGCACTCCATCTCCTAATTAGCTTGAAATACAGTTCACGTGCAGTTGTCCAGTGATGCAGTGGCTCACAAGTAAAACTAGAACTTCTGATATCTAACATCTTTTGGGGTTTTGTTGTTGGGTGAAGGTGGTGTTTTTTTGTTTGGGAGGGGGAGTGGGCAGGCATTTTGTTCAGACTATGCTTCTAACGTGTACTTTCACTTAAGTGGAATTATTTCAACTACTAGTAAGGTTTCTGTGGTATTGCCCTTGAGAAAGATTGTTACTAGCCTCACTATTCCTTACTTTTCCACTTCAATGAGAATTTGCATTAATGAAGCCACTTCAAAGGACACGGAAAGTAGCTTCCATTTCAAGAGATGCATTTCCTACCATTAGTATATCTTGCCTTTTGAGACAGTAACTAAAAATTTAAATTCTTTCTTTCCATTAATTTGAAGAAAATATCCACTTTATATATATAGACGCCTTTTAAGCTAACCTTGGAGATCTTACAGCTGAATAGAAAATCTGCTCCAGAAAAGTTTTTTTGTTATTTAACTAAATTATAGGTATAACAATGTGAATGATGCTATCAGTGGAAAATATCTATGAGGGAAAAAACAAAGCATGATACTTGCTAATAAATGTTTTCTAGTTTGAGAGTTACAATAAAATACTCTTTGCAGAAATTAGTCAGAAGGTCTGAACACTTGGAGCTGGCCTTCAAAGCACATTTGGGAGAAGCTGGTCCTGTTAAATTATCTTGTGGATCATCCATTTCAGGTGCTCATAATCACAATTGCAAACACACATGTGAAGAGCATCTCGTTAAACATAGGCCTTCTGCCAGTAGCATCCTTGAGGAATAGTGCTCAAAATGGCATAAACCATCTGTGAGAAGCAAGAATCTTGGAGTAACAATTTTGAGCTGTCTCATTGAATGATCAGTCAGGGACTGTGGTGCCTGAGTGCCATACGTTAAGAGCCAAATAAACAAAGATTATTTTAACCTATCATTAAAGAATTTGTGTTTTCCTCTTCAGGTTCCAAACTTGGGCTTAAACAATTAATTTCAAGGTCCTTTATTCACTTTGATGTTGTTCTAGTGCCTGTTTCTAATTCTCTGTTTGAGAAGGTGTCACAATATGGTTGTGATATGGCAGGAAGCAAAGAAAGAGATTCCTTCAATCCCTGGCCCCTGAGCTGCACTGTTAAAAGTCTCACCCCCACCAGCACCCTGTAAGGGAGCCTTAAGATGAAAATGTCCCTGCTGAGAGGCCTCCTTCTGTAAATCATCAAATTAAAGTCATTATCCCGGAACAGTAAGAATGCAATGATTTGCACATCTATGAGGGGATTGGAGGAAAATGCTAAAGAGTTTTGCAGGCATTAAGCAGGTAAGCTGCATTGTTCTCCTCTTCACAGTAGTGCAAATTGAGATGCGGGAGGATTGAGTGGATTGGACCTGGGGCCAAGTCCTGCAGATACATAGTTGGTAAAGATGCAGTGAGGTTCCTACTTGCTGTGCCATTGGATACCTAACCCTTGATACGGATGGATATTCATACAATGACCTTTCCTGCATCTTCAGGCTGTTACGTAAAATTAGGGCCTTGGGTTATCTTGTGGAGATCTGAAAGAATCTAAAGAATTTTTATTTCCAATTTGTCCTGTCCAAGATAAACTACAGGTTGTGTGTGTTTTGTGTCTCTCTTCCTGTGCTTTGGGATTTGCCCCACTCTTTAAATCTGACTTGTGGAGCAGCTGGCCTGTCGTAAGGCATTGTCCAGTTATTCCTGTTGGGTAACAGCTGCCAGTAACAGTGATTTGAGGTATGTGCATTCTCAAACTGGGAAAGAGTGAGCTTTTTTATTACTTACTCCTTTAACTTAGAGAAGTGCTTTGTTTGGTTTTTCTTCTTTAACTTCATCCAACTGCCTTGCTGGTGACAAGACTTAAGCTTGAGCTGTGCAGTTTATTCTTTTTCCTCTTGCCATCTTTGAACCTCTTCAGGTGTTTCCCTAAAGCTGTAACTTGCTCGTAAGTGTAAGTAGGAGTTTGCTTATGTTTGCCTTTGTTCCAGCAGTTCTGCTGAAGTTACAGGTCATCTTTCGGAAATAAAGCTGCTCTGTTACTAGTCATGCACTACCAGTGTTGCTTTGGGTCTTACGTGGTAGAAGATTTTGAGTCTTCAACCTTGCTGAACAAGTCTCTTTTGAAATAAATGGAATAAATCCACCCTGCACTGTGTCATGAACGGGTGACTAAGTGATCCATAGCTTGTCTGTGTTAGCTGTCCACTCCCTTGTGATCTGGTTTTGTATTCACATGGGAGGTGATTTTTCTGCACAGATAAAAAGCTGTGAAGGTCTAGCAGGTATCGTAACTGCAGGTCTCTGCTTTTCAATAATTTTTCTGTCATTTCTTTGTTCTGGAGGCAGGGGTGAAATGTATGTTTGGAAATCTCTATTTCCCTATTCTAGAAATGGGAATTTCCAGGTAAGGGGGCTCTATATTTTACAGACCAGAAATGATAAGTGGTGAGGTGCGAAATGGGGTATTACGGGCATTAAATGAATAATGTGATGTGTATCCTTAACAACCTCAATAGCTGCTAAATTGCTTTTCGTTCTTATCCCGATTCAGATGGTGTAGTTTCATGTAATATAGAGCCATAGTCCCTGTAAGTGGGACTTAGAGGGGTCCCTTCGGGAAGGATTTTCAGTTCTTTTAAGCTGTGCTCCTGACTGTGATATATGTGGGAAGATGCCTTCTACTTAAGGGTTTAGTGGAGGTTTTTTTTTTTACTAATTATTCTTCTCAGATGAGCCTTCCATGCCTTCAGCTTTTCTGAAAACAGTCTTTATTTGAATGTAGAAATACAGGTTTAACTACATTATTTTCACTAGTGTATTGAAAAACCTCAGCTCCATTGCATGAGGTGTGTATTCAAAGAACTGGGCTTTCCATGTTCCTGGCTACTTTTCTGTCATCTGTATTGCACATGGCATGAGTTCTTGACTGGATGAGAAACTGTGTGAGGACAACGCTCGTTGGAGGCACATAACAGCTTTGTAAGTCCAGCCTGCTCTTGCAGCAAGGGAGGCCGACAGCCTCTCCAGGGCTGCATTGGGAACCTCGCATCGCCTGCAGGTCGAAGGTCCGATCTTCTCAGTGCTGAGGAGGCTGCAGCTGGAGCACTGGGTCCAGTCTTGGGCTTCCCACTACGAGAGGGACATGGACATACTGGAGTGAGTCCAGTGAAGAGCCACAAAGATGCTGAAGGGCTTGAAGCATGTGTGCTGTGTGGAGAGGCTGAGAGAGCTGGGTTTGGTCAGCCTGGAGAAGAGAAACCTCTGGGGCATCTTATCCATTATATATATATATATATATACACACACCTGGGGGGGAGGCAAGATAGAGCCAGGGCCTTCCCAGTGGTGCCCAGGGGCAGGCCAAGAGGCTGTGGGCACAATCTGAAATGCAGGAGATTCCAGTTAAACGTAAGGGCAAAAAACCCTCATGCTGGGTCAGGGACTGGAGCAGGTTGCCCAGAGAGGCTGTAGTGTTTGTGTCCTTGGAGGTGCTCCAAACCAGACATGTCCCTGAGCAACCCGCTGGCTGGCCCAGCTCTGAGCAGGGGGCTGGACCGGAGGAGGTCCCCAGGGCCCCTTCCAACCGTGTCTGCTCTGACATTTTGTGCAATGAGAGTGGTTGATAGAAATACAGCCAAGGTGAATTTCTGTAGGGCCAGCAGAGAGCACAGTGCTCAGAGGAGGACCTGACAGATGCAGATGTGGTAAATGGCTCTTCTGGAGAGGAAGGGGACAACACTCGTGAGCTGCTGGTGAAGTTGCCACAGGTAAAGGAGCTCCTGTTGATACAGAATGTATCTCGGAAACACCAAACAGGTCAACTTTTTACTGCAAACCCGAGAAGGCTGGCAGCAGGGAGGACTGCAGCCTCTGCCCAGAGGGGTCTCAAATACTTCTGGAATTTGCTGTCTTCTTGCCATTTCTCTTTCCCTCCTCTGCTGATTGATCCAAGGTGTATCTCTTAAACTTCAGAAATTTACATTGGTTAGCAGCTGAAAATTGGAGTGTGTTTTTTCACACTGATAAGACTTCATCCCATAGATGTTGGATGCTCGTCTGTTGCTTTTAAGACCTGCTGGAGGTGGTAACTGGAACTGTAGTTGCCTCCGGGTAAGTGGTACTGCTGGAGAAGCAGACACGTGCTCCAGCCTTCGGCAGCCCTTAGCCTGAAGTCTTGGCAGACAAAAGCTTTTCTGACACTGGGGAGGTGGTTGGTTGGTTTCTGTGGGGCATTTGGGTTTGGGGTGTTTTTTAGAAGTTAAATTGAGAAGTGAGTGAAATGTTACCACCTCAGAAGTTGATGCAACTCTACCTTTTGCATTTTCTTTCTGAAGTGCTGCCTACTTGCATCTGGCTCTGTGCTTGTGGTATCAGGAAGTTGGAGTGAGTGACAGCCTGGACGGCTGATGTCTTCTCTGCACACAGGCTGTAGTTTGGTGCCTGAAGAACAGATCAAAGGGCGGTTCCTGCTTTTCCAGGATTCTCACCTGGGCTTGACAGCTGAGGGCATCTTTTAGGAGCAAGAACTGTGCAGTCCCTAGGTTGTTTAGCAGTCTTCAGAGTTTGTTACAGCCAGCGAGAGCTGACTTTGAACTGGGGCATCTCCATCTTGTGAGTTAATGGTGTTCNGATAAGTGGTGAGGTGCGAAATGGGGTATTACGGGCATTAAATGAATAATGTGATGTGTATCCTTAACAACCTCAATAGCTGCTAAATTGCTTTTCGTTCTTATCCCGATTCAGATGGTGTAGTTTCATGTAATATAGAGCCATAGTCCCTGTAAGTGGGACTTAGAGGGGTCCCTTCGGGAAGGATTTTCAGTTCTTTTAAGCTGTGCTCCTGACTGTGATATATGTGGGAAGATGCCTTCTACTTAAGGGTTTAGTGGAGGTTTTTTTTTTTACTAATTATTCTTCTCAGATGAGCCTTCCATGCCTTCAGCTTTTCTGAAAACAGTCTTTATTTGAATGTAGAAATACAGGTTTAACTACATTATTTTCACTAGTGTATTGAAAAACCTCAGCTCCATTGCATGAGGTGTGTATTCAAAGAACTGGGCTTTCCATGTTCCTGGCTACTTTTCTGTCATCTGTATTGCACATGGCATGAGTTCTTGACTGGATGAGAAACTGTGTGAGGACAACGCTCGTTGGAGGCACATAACAGCTTTGTAAGTCCAGCCTGCTCTTGCAGCAAGGGAGGCCGACAGCCTCTCCAGGGCTGCATTGGGAACCTCGCATCGCCTGCAGGTCGAAGGTCCGATCTTCTCAGTGCTGAGGAGGCTGCAGCTGGAGCACTGGGTCCAGTCTTGGGCTTCCCACTACGAGAGGGACATGGACATACTGGAGTGAGTCCAGTGAAGAGCCACAAAGATGCTGAAGGGCTTGAAGCATGTGTGCTGTGTGGAGAGGCTGAGAGAGCTGGGTTTGGTCAGCCTGGAGAAGAGAAACCTCTGGGGCATCTTATCCATTATATATATATATATATATACACACACCTGGGGGGGAGGCAAGATAGAGCCAGGGCCTTCACAGTGGTGCCCAGGGGCAGGCCAAGAGGCTGTGGGCACAATCTGAAATGCAGGAGATTCCAGTTAAACGTAAGGGCAAAAAACCCTCATGCTGGGTCAGGGACTGGAGCAGGTTGCCCAGAGAGGCTGTAGTGTTTGTGTCCTTGGAGGTGCTCCAAACCAGACATGTCCCTGAGCAACCCGCTGGCTGGCCCAGCTCTGAGCAGGGGGCTGGACCGGAGGAGGTCCCCAGGGCCCCTTCCAACCGTGTCTGCTCTGACATTTTGTGCAATGAGAGCGGTTGATAGAAATACAGCCAAGGTGAATTTCTGTAGGGCCAGCAGAGAGCACAGTGCTCAGAGGAGGACCTGACAGATGCAGATGTGGTAAATGGCTCTTCTGGAGAGGAAGGGGACAACACTCGTGAGCTGCTGGTGAAGTTGCCACAGGTAAAGGAGCTCCTGTTGATACAGAATGTATCTCGGAAACACCAAACAGGTCAACTTTTTACTGCAAACCCGAGAAGGCTGGCAGCAGGGAGGACTGCAGCCTCTGCCCAGAGGGGTCTCAAATACTTCTGGAATTTGCTGTCTTCTTGCCATTTCTCTTTCCCTCCTCTGCTGATTGATCCAAGGTGTATCTCTTAAACTTCAGAAATTTACATTGGTTAGCAGCTGAAAATTGGAGTGTGTTTTTTCACACTGATAAGACTTCATCCCATAGATGTTGGATGCTCGTCTGTTGCTTTTAAGACCTGCTGGAGGTGGTAACTGGAACTGTAGTTGCCTCCGGGTAAGTGGTACTGCTGGAGAAGCAGACACGTGCTCCAGCCTTCGGCAGCCCTTAGCCTGAAGTCTTGGCAGACAAAAGCTTTTCTGACACTGGGGAGGTGGTTGGTTGGTTTCTGTGGGGCATTTGGGTTTGGGGTGTTTTTTAGAAGTTAAATTGAGAAGTGAGTGAAATGTTACCACCTCAGAAGTTGATGCAACTCTACCTTTTGCATTTTCTTTCTGAAGTGCTGCCTACTTGCATCTGGCTCTGTGCTTGTGGTATCAGGAAGTTGGAGTGAGTGACAGCCTGGACGGCTGATGTCTTCTCTGCACACAGGCTGTAGTTTGGTGCCTGAAGAACAGATCAAAGGGCGGTTCCTGCTTTTCCAGGATTCTCACTTGGGCTTGACAGCTGAGGGCATCTTTTAGGAGCAAGAACTGTGCAGTCCCTAGGTTATTCAGCAGTCTTCAGAGTTTGTTACAGCCAGCGAGAGCTGACTTTGAACTGGGGCATCTCCATCTTGTGAGTTAATGGTGTTCATTGTTGGGATATCTGTTGTCCTGTATTTGCCCCATATAGATGACTAAATTATTCATTTTTCTTGAATTTGTTTCTTTGGCAGCCATCACCCATAGGGAAGTGAACAGCTTCGCCTGGCAGCCCTGATGTATGTCCACGCAGTGCCCATGCCTCCGTGTGCGGGCTGGTGCTGGGGAAGCGCTAGTGCGAAAGGTCAAGAAACTTTCCCTGGGGCTTGGAGTCCAAGGACAGCTGCTGTCACCTGTGGCCCCGGCCTGGCTGCGTTCATTGGGGGTGAGGTGTAGCTGTTAGAATTGACTTAACGGGAGCTGTCCTGCTGGTGCACTCGGTTGTGGGGTGTAGGGGGTAGAGAAGCTGTCGTTAACAGCAGCGGGAGGAGCAAAGGGGGAGAATGGGGAGCTGAAGAGCAGAAGGGTTCTTGGGGTCTGGAGGGGGAGAAGTTCTCATGGCACTGGGGAGACAGGGAGAGAGGGGATGTGCTCCGTGAAGAGCTGGTGCGAGGTGAGGACGAAATGAAAGGAGTGAACGCTGCGCAGGTGAAGAAGAAAGAATGGATGAAGAGCATGCAAGAAGGACAGGAGAGAGAATTCAGGGGTGCGCCGGGATGAGTCCTGCCCTGACGCGGGCTGAGGGGCAGCGGAGCACCTCCACCGTGCTTTCAGCAGCGAGAGACCGCGTGTTCCCCGGGTGGGGACGGGGCAGGGAGGGCGTGTTCCCCGCGTGGGGACAGGGTAGGGAGGGCGTGTTCCCCGTGTGGGGTTGGGGCAGGGCGTGGTCCCCGCGTGGGGACAGGGTAGGGAGGGCGTGTTCCCCGTGTGGGGTTGGGGCAGGGCGTGGTCCCCGCGTGGGGACAGGGTAGGGAGGGCGTGTTCCCCGTGTGGGGTTGGGGCAGGGCGTGGTCCCCGCGTGGGGACAGGGTAGGGAGGGCGTGTTCCCCGGGGGGGGACAGGGCAGGGAGGGGGTGTTGCGTGGGTGGGGGCAGGGGAGGGTGTGTTCGCCGTGTGGGGATAGGGCAGGGCAGCGGCCGCGGCGGGGGGGGGAGCCGGAGCCGCCGCTTCTGCCACTCGCGATGGGGGCGGCGGGGAAGGAGCAGCTCCCGCGGGCGGGGGGCGACGGGACGGGTGCTGCAGCCTCCCCGGCGGTAACCGCAGCCGCGGGGGCATCGCCCGGTGCTCCCGGCCGCCTCCCCCTCTGCCCGGGGCGAGGGTCGCCGCTGGAGGCGGGGAGGCGGCAGTGGGTCTCCCCGCCCGGGGCTTTAAACCCGGGGACGGGGGGGGCCACGGCGGTGTCGCACCCATGCGCCAGGGCTGTCCTCGTTCTCTGCTGCTCCCCTGGGGACGAGGCCGCGGGTTTGTTCTGTGCCCGGTGTTCGCGAGGGCGCATAAGGAACAATAAAGCGGCGTCGTGTCGAGCCCCAGCGGTGCCAAGTGCCACCGGTTGTCGCCAGCCGGGGTGGGCCAGGGTGGTCGCCGCTGGAGGCTCCGCTGCCGATCGCGGAGCATCTGCTGGCGCGTCTGAGCGAACTGTCGGCTTGTGGGGTTATTGGAAAGCAACTGGCTCCTCGGGATTCCTTGCCTAATCAAGAGGTGTTACCTCCTCCTCTTCCCCCAGTGTCTCTTGACATCATTTCATCCATCAGAGTTTCAGAGGAGGAAAAAAAAAAACAAAAACCAACCCAAAGCAGAACCCACCCAGTCTGTGAGCAGCCCGCAGCCCACACCAGCCCCTCGGTTTTGCTGTGACTGCAGGGAAGAGCTGGATCAGGGCAAAGATGAAGGATGGGAGCGGGGCTGAGCTCCTTGTCCTGAAGGATTTGGTGCGGGGCGAATTGAGAGGAATCCGGAGCGATGCCCCCATCAGCATCCCCCGCACCCCGGGAGGGGACCAATAAACCCAGCGGCCGTGCCTGGGGCTGCGGAGGAGCTTGACCCACGGAAAAAAAAAAAAAAAAATCCCTCAAGGTGTGTTTGCTCCTGCCGGTCATTTTTGCTCCATGGGACTTCTTCTGCCCCTCGCGACTGACCTGATGTGGACCGAAGCGTTTCTAACATGAACTTTCTCTCTGGGATCTGGTGGTCTCTTCCCCTGGTCTTGGTCTGGGCGACCCCACCAGTCACCTCCTCATGGTGGTAAGTTGTGCAATTCCAGGAATTTTTATTTGCTCTTGGGGAAGGTGGGGTCGGATTAATTGTAAATTAGGGGTGGGGGGGGAGCCTCTCCCTCACAGGGTTAGTACAAGCGGAGCTCGCTGCTGCCAGGCCTTGGAGCAAGCGGGATTAGGCGGCCTCGGCATCTCCTTCCACACCCCGTCCCTGCTCCCCAGCCTCCTCCTTCGCACGAGCAGGGAGCAGCTGCGGGNGAGGCCGGAGGGAGCGGGAGGGGGCGGCGGGCGGAACACGCCCGAGGGGCGCGGATGAAGCGCTGATGCTGGCAGCCAGCCCCCCGCGCCCCGGCGGCTCGGGGACTTGGCTGCAGCAGGGAGGTTTGTTTTTTTTTTCCCTTCTTCCTCACCCTCCTCGTCCCCTCCCTCTTTCAAAGTTTCTTCTCGTTGAACTGCAAACTGCAAGTGCAGAGGGTCGGCAGCCCTGCGGGGTGTCAATGTGGGGAGCTGCGGAACACGAGGCTGTGCAACAGAAACCTGCCCCTCATCAAACTGGGGACCCCAACCAAGCCCAGACTAAACAGCCTTGCCGTAGGAGTTCTTCTTACAAACCTGGGGAACACATTTCACCTTATCACTGGCTGACGCGGGATCAAAGCCTGATTTACCAGAGTGAGCATATTTCAATAAAATGACTATCTGTGTCCACAGCTGTATAAACGTTATTTATTGCGATGGGGTTTTGTCATGGTGTCTTTTAACTGCCCCTTAAGTGTACATTTTTTTGGAAGTCACAGGTTTAACGATTTTATGATCGTATAAAATAATGAAAATACAAGAAAAGGACATTTTATTCTGTTTGATCCCTTCAAAAGACACCTATGGCAGTTTGGGTTTTATAAAAGGTACCTTTCGAAACATTGCAGGACTAATAGAGACCATCTGGATACAGATGATGATGTAATTTAATTTTTGTCAAGGTTTTATTTAAAAAAAGAGTACTGCACGGAGATGTAATAGCGGAGTTTGGGGTTCTCTTAAATGCTTCACGTTATTAAAAAACGCAGCATCGGAGACTCATTTTAAGGGATTTCCACCAAAAAGGCAGCGGCAGCTCCCGATCTGACAGAGGAAGGCTCCTGCCCGCCCATGAGCAGCTCCGAGGATCCCCCGCGACCCCCGGAGCCGCCGCCCGGGGGGGGCCGCGGTCCCCCGGCGCTGCCCTGTCCCTTCCCTCCCGCAGGTACATGGGGGCCGTGGGCTCGTCGCGAGTGATGTGCGACAACGTGCCGGGCCTGGTGAGCCGGCAGCGGCAGCTGTGCCGGCGGCACCCCGAGGCCATGCTCTCCATCGGGCGCGGCGTGGCCACCTGGACGGCCGAGTGCCAGCACCAGTTCCGCCGCCACCGCTGGGACTGCAACGCCCTGGAGCGCGGGCAGCGCCTGCTCGGCCGCGTCCTGCTGCGCAGTGAGTCCGCGGGGGCGGGCGGGGGCGGGGCCTCCCCGCGCGGCATGGGCGGGGCCTCCCCGGGGGCGGGGCCTCTCCGCGGGCTCGGGCGGGGCAGGCGGCGGGGTGTCCCCTCGTGCCGCTCCCGGCGCGCCCGCGGGCTGAGGGCGGTGGAGGCGGGGCGGGAGGGTGACAGGGCGCTGCCCCAGGGGCCCCGGGGACAGTCAGTGCCGGGGCGGGCGCGGCTGGTAGCGCCGGGGAGAGCAGCGGCGAGCGGTGTCCCCTCCGCCCCTTGTCCTTGTTCTTAGTCAGGGGGAAGCTTCGTTTGACGTTCCGGGAAGTGCGAAGTTGTCCTCGCAGGCAGCAGAGCAGTGTATGGGGTAACAAGAAGGCGCGGCTTTTCTTCAGAGCCTGTATCGCCGTGGAAAGACACGGACGAGGTTCAGGAAAGGGGTTCGGCGCGCGAGGGGCTGGCCCTGCGGTTCCCGGCTGCTCCTTTTTTTGGTGTGTTGTGAACCCGGAAACCATGAACAAAGGGCTCCAGAGAAACCGAGGCGCCAGGACGCAGCCGTTGGGCCGAGGGCTTTCCGGCACGGCCCACCCTCCCTGGGGACACCAGTCCTTCGGGGGTGTGAGAGCGGCAGCCCAGGGGCAGACAGGATCCCAGAGCACTGGGGTGCAGACCGCAGCCCCTCGCACAGGCCGGTTCCCGCTGGAGCGTTTCACCAGGGAGCGCAGGGTGCAGTCCCCAGCAGGGCTGCGCTGCCGTGGGTGGGGGTGAGGTGTGGGGCCCGCGCCCGTGCCCGGCCCGCGCTGCCCGCCAGGCGCTCAGCTCCCTGTGGGGGTGCGACAGCTGGTCCCTCAGGTCAGGCTGTGGGACAGAGGTCAGGGGTGAACCAGGCCTGTGCAGGCGCCAAGCAGCCGAGGACTGCAGCGTGCTTCCCGCACTGAGTCGGGGATGGATAAACAGGAGGTTGCTGCTGCCTAAGTGTTGGACTAAGGCTAGTCAGTCTTCAAACAGCTCACGTGGTCCTTCTGGCTCGAAGAAAGGGGTAAGATCTGTTACCGTGCTGGGATGTCCCTATCCAAGTGACAAACGTGCTGAGATTCTTCTGACTGTGGCTCTCTTCACCAAACGCCACCTGGGCACACAGCCGTGGTGCCGAGCTGGTGAGGCTGGTCCTGCCCTGGCACTCGTGTCCCCGGGATGTCCCCAGCACCGGCACAGTCAGCCTCTCTGGACCGTGAGCAGCATGGCACCAGCAAGGAAAGGAGGAAACACCTTGGGGCCATTGCCGCAGTGGTGGGGATGGGGGGGACGAGGCCGGGTGACCCTGGGCATGCTGTCCCAAGCAGTGGGTTTCATCTACAGAGCATCATTTGTGCCAGGCTTCACTGCCAGTAAGAAATCGGCTCATGTAAGCAGTCTCATGTTCCCTCAGCAATTATTTGTGAGTAACCGGTAACACCACCCATCAGATGAAGTTTTCGATGAGGCTTGTCTGACATTCAGCAAAACACTTCTGGCAGAACATGGCCTAATTCTGATGAGGCTATTTCATAAAAAAAGTAAAAATGCAGGTTTTCCAAAAGTCAAGTTTTCACTGTTGGCTTGTGGCTGAGAATTAAGGTGTCAAGCTTCTGAGCTCTTTGCTGAGCCTGATCAGGCAGTGACGGCAATGGGAAACGTAGCTTGACATTGCTCTAATTTGAAATTAGATGTTTTTGATTAGTTTAATAAACTCAAATGAAACATTTATCTTCCAACAACATCAAGTGTTTCTTTTTAATTTACAAAATTTAATTTGTAAAAGTGCTGATGTTTCTGAATATGTTTTCTCAGAAAGGAAATCTTCACAAGTGCGTGATTTGTAAGAAGCCACAGTACCTCCTGCCTGGTTTTGAAGGCAGGGTAGGGAAGGCAGGGTTTGCCCAGTCCCTTTGCAAGCTTTTCGTTGCCGTTTGCTGAAGGTTTGCACAGCACACACAAGTGTAAGGCCCATTCCTATTTGAAACATCTAGATGCTGCTGGAATATAAATATTAAATAAGAAGTTATATGGTGTGGTGTAACGCTGCCCCTACAATAAAATCACAAGTAACACTATCTTTAGGGTCCTCCTTTATCGGGCTGACATTACTTAAGGCTTGCCAGTCCTCCAAGTGGGTGTCTCTCACTGCTAGTGGCCTTAGATACTGCACAAAAATCTACTTCTCACTCTTCCCATGCTAAAAACTTCTAAAATATTTAAATATCCCATTTTCATAAATAGAGTTGTCTATGACAGCTCTGTACTGTAAATTACTACCTCTTAAAATAAACTTAAGTAATTGCTGAATTGTAATGCATACATGATAGCTTAAGAGTAGGCATAGTCTAGAAATGTGAAAAATCTCAGATATAATAAAGTGTCTTTGGTAAGAGTAGGGAAAACTGTCCGAGCAGCTGGCGTGTGGATGTCACAGCTGCTAGGCCCAGTCCAGTGCCATTGATTTAATGGAGCTTGTTTGTGTGAATTACAGTTCCTGGGCTTGGTACTAGGCAGAAAACCTGAGTTTAGTTTATTTTCAGAAAATTACACCCAAGATTTTTCCCTACTGCCTTTTAAGCAGGAAAGTTTATTCCTAGTGCTTTGGAAGAGGAAAAACTGGTTCCAAGAGCCATCTGCAGTATTTTGCAATGTACATGTTGTTCCAGTGTCCCTATTTAATATTTCCTTAAACCTATCTCTGAAATAGCACTTCATATATTTTTATGAATTGATGAAACATGTTAGAAATACCAGCTGTCCTATTCACGTATCTGTACGAAACAACTGATCTCTGAAAGTATATTAATCAATATCAGAAGCAAATGTTTAATATTTTCCAACTCTAACACTATATTGATGAGCTTTTACCAGGGAGGGGTCCAAGTTTAAGTCATGACTAATTCTGGCTCCAGGGAGTGTGTATTTGTGTGATTTCAGCCCAGTTTTATCTTCTACTCAGCAAAAAAATTCCAGGCTAACTGGCTGTAGTTAAGATAGCCACTCCAACTAACTGTCCCAATGATTTTTAAAATGACTTTTTTTATTTCAGGTAGTCGGGAATCTGCTTTTGTTCATGCCATCTCCTCTGCTGGAGTTGTTTTTGCCATCACCAGGGCATGTAGCCAAGGGGAGCTGAAGTCCTGCTCCTGTGATCCCAAGAAGAAAGGCTCTGCCAAGGACAGCAAGGGCCATTTTGACTGGGGCGGCTGCAGCGATAACATTGACTACGGCATTAAATTTACCAGAGCCTTTGTGGATGCCAAGGAACGGAAAGGAAAAGATGCAAGGGCGCTGATGAACCTTCACAACAACAGAGCTGGAAGGAAGGTGGGTGTCCATCCAACAGATGCCCAGAGATGCTCTCAAGTGAGCTCTCAGGGGCCTGGGACAGGTATCAGTTGTCTCTCACTGACTCATTGCAGCAGTTAGGAAAAACCATGGGCTGAGTTGGAGCCTGAGATGCTGTTTCTGTCTCACTTAGAGGTTCAGTGTGGCAGAGGTCTCCAAACAGACTGAGTTCAACTGCTTCACAGTGCTCCCATCTGAGTCAGTTCAGTGGCTCCTTGTGTGAGAAGTCAAGCATGAGTCCAAGTCCTTGCAGGATCAGTTTGGATGGAGGCTTTGTTTTGAGCCTCATCCTTATATATGGAGGACTTTTGCTTTCAGTTAATCAAGAATAGCAATTCCTAAGGGAGGCTGAAGAACACACTGAAGAACAGGCTTGGCTGTTAAAGAGCAAATTCAAAACAGCATTGTAGAAAAAAAAAAACCAAAACATACTGTCCATTCCAGTATGTATACCATAAATCTAACCATAAAATGAGCAGAGATAAAATGCAATTACTTCACTTTTAAAGAAAATAAATCCAAAACATATGTTCCTCCAAAAGGTGTTGGCCTCGGGGCATGACCTGCTCTAGACCAAACACCTTCTCTAAATGTTGTATGAAAATGTCATTCTTGAATTTCACCAAAAAGAGTCTGTATTTTTTTTTGTAGGTGAGCAGAAGGAGTAGTTGCCAGGCGTGTTGCACACTGCAGTTGCAAGGGCCGAGGAATACACGTGCTGCCGTTTTGTGGCAGTAGCTATAAATATGAGGAATGGTGCATGAAACTGGAATATGTTGTTTCATTATTCAAAATGTATTCAAGATTCACTGCATCCAAAACATCTGAAATAATAAGGAAAAATATTTTATACTGCTAGAACAAGCACTTCTAAAATGAATCTTAGAGACTTATTGTTTCTTGGCTTTGGTTTTCCTTAATGTATATTCAGTAGAAATTAAATTGTTCCTGTTCTGATCTTTTCATATTAAAAAGTTCCCTTTATAAACTATAACAGTGTTCTATATTAACTAGCCCTTATTAGAAGAAAAGATCCAATGTTAATGAATTGCACTGCAAGTAGATTATTTTCCTGATAAATATTTCTCCTTTCCTCCACCTGTTTGCTACCAGCAGGTGTAATTAATGTATAATGCAGACAGATGAGGCTATTCAGATCAGTGACATGCATATGCATTACTACGGCTGTATTTCTGTTTCTGTCCAAAAGAGACTGCCGTCTGCA
This sequence comes from Syrrhaptes paradoxus, assembly GCA_013400615.1. Classification (NCBI taxonomy): domain Eukaryota; kingdom Metazoa; phylum Chordata; class Aves; order Pterocliformes; family Pteroclidae; genus Syrrhaptes; species Syrrhaptes paradoxus. The sequence goes on along the minus strand of VZTO01008193.1, from coordinate 65,340 downwards.
ACACAAGAAAATATTTTATAGGGGTGAATTGGCTCCATGATGGGAAGTACTTTCTGTAATAGCTGTATTTTAGTAAGCATAAAAATATGTATGCCAAATAATAAGACAGTATTGGTAAGCAGGTAGGTTTTTTAGAAAAAGATCAAGAGACTTTAATAAATGTATTCAATTAAAAATGCATTACAATACAATACATCCTCATATGCTCTAGGACCTGCTTTATAGAAAAGGATGCTGGTTTGTACCCACAGGGCTATAACACAGGTCTAGCTCTGCAGGGATTTCTCTACCTCAGCCCACCCCTAAGCCTGGCATTTGGGTCTGGGTAAGGCCAGCTGTGTCCTTGGCTTTTGCTCACCCCCCAAAAGGGTGTTGGTAGGCTTCTTTTAAAACTAGACTGTTCAGATTTTAGAAATTAAGAAATACATAGAATAAATGTTTATAATGTTCCCATGTGAATCATACAAAATAACATGCTGCGTATCAGTATAGGAACATCACTGACAAAAAAAAAGTCCTGCATTCCTATGTCCTTCTTCCACTATGCCAGCAAGTTGTTTTAAACGTACAAGTAGTTAAACGGATTTCTACTCAGATAATTAAAACCAAGCATCTGCTTAAATCCCAGATTTGTGATAAGACCGTTGGCAACAAAGTGGGGCTGTGGGGATGACAGTGACTTCTTTGAAGTAGTTGTATCATTTACAAGTTGGAAAGAAAATGAAAAGTACTTTGGTTTTATAACACATTCTCACTTTATTACTAAGTGCTTGACGGAAAAATGCTGCCCAGCTGTGCATCAGCCTGACTTCAGTCATGGAGCTTTCCTCTCTCTTACCTTCCTCCCATGATGCTGTTCCTCTTGTACTAACTCTAAAGTGTTCGTATTTCATGAACGTTTATAAGGCATAATATATATAGATCAATTATCCGTATCTTCAGAGTTAGGAATGAGTTAATTAATGTATATGTTAATTACATATATATAATGTATATGTTAATTACATATATAGTTAATTAATGTATATGAACCCATCTGTTGTTCTCCAACATCATACATATAGCTTAAATGTCCAAGATGAAGCCAAAATGATATTAAAGTTATCCAGCCATTAAATTAATGATGAAGGTGACCTCTCCAGTGCAAGCTAAGGAAGGGCTTCTTCTAAAATATTTGTTAAAAGGCTTATGCCGTGGTTTAAAATTTTGCGTAGACCAGACACCTAGCCTGGGTACAATGCTTTGCACAGTTCCTGAAAAAGCATTTAAATATGAAATGCCTGCGAATTTTTAGGCAACATTTGAGACACTGTTCAGGGCAAAGGGCAACCTCACGGAGGCCCGAGAGGGTGAGCGCGGCCATGCTTCATCTGGAACAGCGGGGACACGGGCGCCTTCAGCTGCCCAGGGGCTGGGCCACCCTGTCCGTTTCCCGGCTGGTTTCCCCTGCCCTGCCCAGCCCGGGGCCCAGCGCTATGAACCGTCTCCATCCTGGGGATGAGCGGCGCTCCCGGAGGCTTTTCCCTGCGGCTGAGTCCGGGCCCGGAGCCCGGGCGCGGGGGGATGACTCGGTCCTGCCAGCGGGTGTCACTGCAGGCCGCGGGATGCCGCCCCGCGCGGGCGGGGACAGAGGCCGAGCAGCTCCCGTGGCCGTGGCTTTCACCTGTGTGTGTTTTGCTGCCTTCCTAAACAGGCCGTGAAGCGGTTTTTGAAACAGGAGTGCAAATGCCATGGCGTGAGTGGATCGTGCACTCTGAGGACCTGCTGGCTGGCCATGGCCGACTTCAGGAGAACGGGAGATTATCTGTGGAAGAAATACAACGGAGCGATTCAGGTGGTCATGAATCAGGACGGCACGGGTTTCACCGTGGCTAATAAGAGATTTAAGAAGCCAACTAAGAATGACCTGGTATACTTTGAAAGCTCTCCAGACTACTGTATCAGGGACAGGGATGTAGGTAAGCCTTTATTGTGATGGTTTTGTTTCAGACATTTGTACTTCGAAGGCCAAAAGTTATCATTATTACTGAGTGTGTATAACTATAATGATATAAATCCATGCATGTAACCAGCAGGAGACAGGCGGGAAGACCTTTTGGAAGGACTGCTCGCGTAAGAACAATAGCTCCTTGATGTCGCTACGTGTACAACAGTGAGTTGTTCTGACATAATTCAGCAGTTTCTTCCAGATGCTATGGAGCCCTGGAGACTCTGCAAGGCAAAAGCTGCTTTTAGGACAAGTTTGAGTTGTGCTCTGGAGGCAGGTCCGTACCGCACACAGCCACATACACGCTTGTGTTGCACAGTTCACTCCAGAGCTACCAGATGTATTTACAGCAGCCCCAAGTCCTGTGATGTCCCTGTGATACCATCTCCTGTCTCATTGCTTCTCTTCCATACTGCTGCAAACTCCCAAGAGAGCAGTGTCCTCCTTTAACTGCACTTTCCTCACAGCTCCCTGTGGACCATGGATCTCCTAGTTGTAGACACACCTCTCCCCATCAATAATGTAGGAGGTACGGCAGCTTGGTGCAAGCCATGCTCACACCAGTCAATGCAGCTGTCTTAACATGGTCCAAGGCAGCTGGAGGACATGCAGGTAGATGCAAGAATAGAGGTCAGTGGGGCACAGCACACTGCATCAAGTGACACAGCTGTTTATTCCTCTTTAAAAGACAGTGTTGGAGCTGTCTGTGATAACCATCACATCTTCTGAAGAGTCCTTGCCAGCTCCCACGGGAAGAAGTGAAGTTTTAGGGCTGCTATTAACACTGACATTTTCTGCTTTCAGAGATTTCCATAGAGGCACACTTAATAGTGTTACAGCATTCAAGGCATTGCCAAGCAACAGGAATCCTGCTAAGAGTTCTTGACCCATGTGTAGTATTTCCTGATGTGGCAACTAAGAACTAGCAATTAGAAAACTAGCATTTTGAAAAAGAGAGCCAGAGTGAGTAATGTATGAAAGATGTTGTGGAACTAATTAATAGGTTGTATAACATATCAGATTGCACTTGGTATGATATATCTGTGAGTATCTGGATAGCAATGCAGCTCAATTCTTTTTGGCATCGCTGCATATTTACAATCCAAGTTTACTTGGAATAAGCACTGCAAAAACAACTGTACTTAAACAAGAACAAGATGTGAAATCCTGGTCATGCGCTACTGACTTCAGTGAACCCAGAATTTCTTCCAGTACACTTACATTGTATAGTGTTTCTGCTTAGTTGAGTAGTCAAAGTAATTTTAAATGTTATTTATGGCTTTTGCAGGTGATGCTTATTACCTGCACAAGCACATATTGTTCCTTGAATTGTGAAAGTCTAATACTTTAATCCAAGTGAATAAATGGGCGTATTGTGGCATTGTGCAGAGATTGACTTTGCAGACTAGGATTTGTTCAAAACTTCATTTCTCGAGATTGCCTTGTTCATTGTGAAACCCATGATTTCTTTCTCCCAAAAAGAAGAGCCCATGCACAACCCACTTCTGTATCAAAAAGCCATTTGATAATCTCTTTGTACTAAACCTAATCTCATCTGTCAGTCTTGTTATCATGGAGGAGAGTGGGCATTTTTCACCACAGTATGTTATGTGCGCTTGCCTGATGCTTTTCAAGCCTACCCAGAGATGGCAGAGTCTGACATGTGCTTTGGCTCAGCTCAAGATAAGGCTGCAGATGAGATGGCGTTTCTCTGCTGCTCAGAATGCAGAGAATGTGGATGTTTGAAAGAGCATGTTCTTGGCAAGCTGCAGTAAACCTTTAAAGGGATGTGGGATGTCCTGTTGCTCACGTGGAGCAAAGAAAGAACCAGACAAAAACTAGTCTGTCTTTGAGAGAAGTAATTTTAGCAGCTGAGCAGGATTTTTTCTTGATTACCTTTGGTTTGCCCTGTTGAGCACTCCAGAGTGTCAGCCCTGTTAAATGACTGGAGATGAAATGAGATTATGGAAGTCTGAGTTTGGAAAGAAGAGGGGAGCACCTCAGCGTCAGCTAAATGTTATAACCACAGTGCTTTAGTATGTTCTTGAATCCAGTTCTGCCTTTCATTCTCTGGGGAAGTCAAGCAACTTAGTGCTTCAGGGGGGAAAAAAAAAAAGTGTATCTGGAGATCGGTTAGTATTGGGACTGAGTGAAGGATTCCCAGAGCAAGCCCTATGAAGCGTCACAACTTGACCAGGAGACAGCTTCACGAACTGTAAAATGACCAAGTCAGTGTCCTCAGTGGCTTGGGTGTGCTAACATGTATGAACCAGTAAGTTAAAGATGCTCAGCAGTTGTATTATCAGTGGCATCTCCAAAAAAGTATGAGTCTTGTCTTTTGCTGTTGGGGCTTTTAGTGGTGGCTCTTTGGTGGCAGGCAGCTACTGGAGGGTGCTGGGACTGAATACACCCCACTGGGTCTGGCAGTCTCAGGGAGGCAGCTGGACGTACCTACAGGAATAGGCTTTTCAAAGTGAAAAATAAGTTGTTGTTATTATTTTTTTTCCTAGAAGGAAAAAAAGGAGTAATTGCTTCTGGGAGAGAGATAATATGTGGAAAACACTGATAGAAACTCGATAGCAGGAGAATGTAATAACCTGACCACCTCTACTGCTGACCGCCAGCATTAAGATTTTATGACTTAGAAAAAGATCAAAGAACATTTTCAGAAGTGTTCAGAATTCACTCAACTCTGCTCACATGGATGCTGAAATATTTTTTACTCACAATTTTGTACTCATAATTTGATAGAAACAGAGATAGGGCATGCTGGAGAGCTTTTGAAAACCTTGTCATGCATTTACAAATTTTGCCACACTTTGCAATATAAGGGTCTTCCCTTATATTATCATAAATTTCCAGCTCCCAAAACCAATACAAGCCTACCCAGGACTACACAGGGAGAGACCTGTTAGAAGTTATAGAGCCGTGATGGGAACTCAAGTGACAGCTACACAAGCGTCAGTCCCACTGTCACACGTACTCTCTTACTCTGAATGCATTACTTCACCTCCAGGATGCTCTAAAAAACCCTCTTGCTTGTCTGCTTATAAACTTCTGTTAGAAGCGTTTTATTTTTTAAAAGGTTGCTATTTGCCTATCCACGCAGGCTAGGCTGATTGAAAGCGGTTGCAGGTTTATTGTGTTTTGAACGTACCAGTGGACAGGCAGAGGCAGCTTTAGGAATAAACGTATGGGCAGCCGCAGCACGGGCATCACCAGCTTTCCGGCTGAGCCTTCGTTACAGACTGTTGTTCAGAGAGACTGGTAAAGCACTGCAAAAGGAAACAGTTTAGAACGGGTTTATTGAAAATTAATCTTGTACAGAGCAACTGAGAAACATAGGCAGTGTTTGAGTGAAGCCTTTTCCTGCAGGGAGACCCCCACCGAAGGGTGTGGAGCAAGCTGAGCTCAGCTACGCGTGTTGGGGCGGAGTGTGAGCGGGAAGCCTGCATTCCCAGTGCCGAGGTGGAGGTGGTGGGTGAGCGGGAAGCCTGCATTCCCAGTGCCGAGGTGGAGGTGGTGGGTGACGGCAGGATGGAGTTGGTGAGCACGTTTTGGCTGTTTGCAGCTGTTCCGGTAGGAAAGCAGCTTTGGCTGTGTGGAGGTGCTGGTGGAGCAGAGGCTCTTCGTGGCTGTATGTAGATGGTCGTGAGCTGCTGCAGCAGGCCCTCAGGACCTGCTGCAAACCCATGTGCCACCTGCTTCAAGTCACCTGTATGTGTCTCCTAACCCTCACACGGTCCCAGCTCGGGTGCTGTCAAAGCCAGTGTCACTGACTGCCCTTGCGCCAGGTGTGGGTTGTGTACCTGGGCTGCAGCAGCCATCTCTGTCCCCAGCAGGCAGACAGCACGCCGCGGCTGGGTCTGAGGACCTTCCAAGCCTGATCTCCTGATGGAAAACATCATGGAGATGCACGGGTGGTGCTACAGGCAGCCCCCAGGAGCTGCACATTGGGTGGCAAACTATATACCCAGGGTGACTGTCTCTGGGTCCTCCACAGGATTCCTTTCATGTTAATTTATTTCCCCTGCTGCCCCACGTAAGCCATTTGCTGCATTTTTGAGATGAACGAGACCAAGTCCAGAGTGAAAGGAAAATGTGAAATTAAAGTGTAGCCTGTAAAGTACTGGTGTTGGGCAAGATGTGTTAGTGCTCGAGGTATGTAACCTATGGAGGGAAACCAATCCTGATCTGTGTCAAAAACTTCTCACCGAGGTTAGCCGCATACAGGTAGTCCCTGTGCGACTTGTTGGCCCATATCTCCCAATTTACACATCGCAAACGTGTTGGGTGCAGTCCCAGCCCCATACAAGCTGACAGCGGAGCTTGCGATGACTTCCATCGGGGCAGCTCTCCTCCAAGCACCGTCCGGCAAGGGAGCAGCGCTGTCGCCCCAGGAGCCTCTGGGAGCGGAGAGGTTATGACAGCTGTCGGTGGCTATGGAAATTAGAGCGAGACACATGGTTACTCTGAACGGAGTCTGGATAAGCTGTTTTCATCAGCACGTTGCTGTCTCTTCATTGCTGGGCTGCGAAATCCCACGCGCCCCAGACAGGCTGCCTCCAAGCCTGTCCTCTCCAGCCCTGCTGGGCTGGGGTGTTGGACGTAGGTTCCATGTGAATCTTGCTTGATTTAAAAAGTAGCTTCAGAGCTACATTTCTGTGAATATTTGCACATTTTTTCTCCAACACTCCTGTGGAAACTAGTTTATTGTTGTTGGGGTTTTTGCTGCTTTTTTTGTTGGGTGAAAGTCAAATAATGAACTTTATTGCTTGAAGCCATATTTTTAATCAATAGAAATAGAAGGGAAAATCACATTATAAAGGAATAAATACATTTTAGTGCTTTAGGAATAGGAAAAATGTTTTTCAACTTACCATATGTTTGCTGAAGAAAGCAACTGCAAACCAAGAAAGGGTTTGATGTATAGGCCGTGAAGTTGGAAGTATTAAATGCTGTGACTGTTTTGGCAGGTATAATGTTGTGTGTTGGCATGGCAATTCCAACACTTGAAATAAAAACAAAGAGACTGCACGAAAACTCTTTACAAGTTAGAACATACTCCTGCCTCTTAAGTGATGAGGAAGTAGCAGGCAAAGCTCAGAAAACTGCCTTATTTTGTTTAGTGTCTTCTGCTGTCTTCATCACCTGGGTACGGGAGTGCCCGCCAAGGAGCACAGTCACTTGCCTGGCTGCACGCCCTCAGTTATTGCTCATTTTCTTTCTCCCATGAGGATGGTGGCACAGCGAAGGCTACCAAGTGTCCAGCTCATTTCATACGAACCACACGCAGCCAGCAAAACACCAAACCGTTTGAAACCCAACCCAAATCACAGCAGCTGTAGAAGGCTGTCCTAGGCGTGCTGCGTTACGCAGCCCCGGCACTCCAGGACGCTGGGGCTGGGCCCTGCTGGCGGCTGAGGCAGCTCGTGGAGATGGGCGAGAGCGGATGGGGTGAGCATGCAGGGGGTCAGCAGGAATTCAAACCAAATTCCTAACACAGGACGTTAATCCCATGAGTCACAAGCTTGGCCTTTGTGCCTTTTTTTTTTGTCTGAGCGGAGATGGCAGGACAGGCCCCTGCGACAGGGGTTATTCAGTTGTGTTCTCCACAGTCTGGGATGCGATGGGTGTTGCTGTGGGCTGACACAAGCACCAGCACTTCTGTTCAGATGTCCCTGCTGTCTGCACAGCATCGTGGAGGGAGCAGATTGCGGTGGCCTGGAAGCAGGGTTTGTTTTGGTTTTGCTTCCTCCAGGAGCACAGGGGCATCACGTCGCTCTGCCATCCTCCTGACCCCTCAGCCCTGCCTGGGCTGGGGACATGGGAGACCCCTGGAGATCCCTCTTCCCTTACTGTGGAGTGGTTCCTGAGAAAGGCCTTTTGGCATCACTGCTGTGCCCGCCGTGCAGGTTGCCTCGGGTGCAGCTGGCCTTGAAGGGAGAGCTGCATGGCAGAGGGCTCGCTGGGGGGGTGTGCGCCTGTCTGGGTTGCTGCTGGTGGTACCTCTCCTCCCTGGGACCCCCTGCACAGGATCCACATGCCGTCACTGGCTGTGGGGACATACCAGGAGGTACTGCTGGTTCCCTGGTGCAGGGCATGCCTGATGCAACACAACGCTGGTTTTTACATCAGCGTGCTCCCCCCAGATAGCAGAGACTTACTTTAAAGTGCTGCTCAGGTGCCTCCCCAAGGATGCTACACAGAGCGCTGCTCCGTGGGCAGCAGTGTCAGCAGGCCTGGACCCCAAGTTGATCTGGGATTTAGCAGGCTGCAGGTGCAGGAGCTCATCTCCGGCTCTGTTCGGTGTTTCTCCTCCCTCCACCTTTTTGCTGGTGGGTGGCTCGGCAGGTCTCCACTTGGATGGTGCTACAGCACCTTTGTGGCTCAGGCCCCTGAGCCGGGGCGGGTCAGCAGCAGCCAGCAAGTGGCCCCCAGGGCAGGTGGCCGCAGGGAGTGAGCTGGCCCTGGGGTGTGGGTTGCCATGCAGCACCCTTCTGCTCTGCTCGCAGCAGACCTGGACCTGTGGGTTAATACTGAAGCTTTCTAGGCTTATATTTCTACACAATGAATATTTGAATATTTAAATATTTAAATAAACACAGGAATTTAGGCTATGGGAGAGAAGGCTGAGATGCCTTCTATGGACTGAAACACTCGTCCAGGGCAGCAGCTGAAGCCTGTCCTGACTTAGATGCAAAAAGAGCAAGACATCCCCCACCATCGCTAAGAGGCTGAATCGCATGTTGGCCACATGAAAAACCACAGTGGGAGAAGGTGACTTTGCTCAAGTGCCTGAGACCGCTCGCCACCTGAACGCTGGGGCCCAGGCATGAAGACATGAAACCTCCCTGGCGCTGGGGACAGGAGGGGACAGAGGAACAAGAACACTTGTACAATGTGAAGTGCTTCAATACAGCAGCAGTGGTTTCTGCAACTATATATACACCATGGGGGAAAAAAAAAGAAAAGTAGAATTTGTGCAGCTTAGATTTTTAATCACTATAGGCTAATACAGCTTAAGTTTTTATTAATTAATATTGGTTTGCTATCCTAGTTCATGCAAATTGGAATTAATGTCTGCATGTATTTTTTTTTATTTAAGAAAGTAAATTGTTCATGTTTGCTGTACAGCTGTGAATACACTTTGTAAAATGTTTCCAGTCACTTTAGTGACTAGGGTCAATATTTAGAGAATCCTGTTTTGGCCAAGAGCAGAACAATGGAGCTATAATCAGGTCTTGGGAAAATGTCAGAACAATGTTCCTCTCATGGCTATACCTGAAATGGATTTATAATAGCAAAACATAAGAAATCAGGTGAAGCAATGAGTATTCATGAATTTTCAGATGGATAATAATAATAACCTGTCCACAGCTGTGGTGCAGAACCTAAAGTGCACCCTAAGATAAGTTTGTGTGGGATGAGCAGCAGCTCCTGGGTGGCACAGTGGCTGTTCAGGACAAGAGCCACTTTGTGCCACATGGCTGTGGGTGGATGCAGTGCTGATACCAAGAGGTTGAGGTGCTTCTGGGCTCACTTCTGCAAAGACTTTAACCGCTGGCAGCAGAGCTGCTCTGTCCATCGCTTCCCGTGCAGCCACCAGGTTCAGTATTCTCCTCTTTCCCAGCTCTCCCCTGCAGAGCCCATGAGCTCCTGAGCCCCACGAGGGTGGTCCCCCTGGGTGCCCCATTTCACACAGCCCGGGGGGGGGACACAGGGGGCTAGCTGGAGGGGGTGCATGGCTGCCTCAGGGAGGGAACCTCCTCCCTGGAAAGAAGTGCTACAGAAAGATGAAGCAAAGTGCAATGATACTGACAGAATCGGGCAGAGCCTTGAAGTATTTGGGCATTTTACTTCTCACCTCCAAAGCTGATTTCAGGGTAAATTTGAGAATTTGTGAGCAATCCCACCTTACTATAGGCATTTCTCTGGCTTGGTATTGCATCCCAGGTGGGTGTGATGCTGAAGGATCAAATACATTGTAAATTACATCTCTTTTACCTATTTTCATATGCTTTCTGTCCTTCCTTAAAATCCACCTCCTGACCTTTCCCGCGTTTCCTTTGCAGGGTCCCTCGGGACAGCTGGTCGGGTTTGTAACCAAACCTCCCGCGGCATGGACAGCTGTGAAGTGATGTGCTGTGGCAGAGGCTATGACACCTCCCGCGTCAGCAGGATGACAAAATGTGAGTGCAAATTCCACTGGTGTTGTGCTGTGCGCTGCCAGGACTGCCTAGAAGTGGTAGATGTTCACACCTGCAAAGCTCCCAAGAGCGCTGGCTGGATCTCCCGGACATGATGCATAGGCTACTGATGCTTGAGGACCACAGCCTTTGCCTTTCCTGGTCTCTGCAGGGAACGTGTCCGAGGTCTTTCATTGCACAGAAGCTGCTGAATAATTAATACGAACTCTGCAGCATTTACTTTCAATTTCTGCATGACAGTGTTGCTGCAGAGCTGTCTTTGCATAAACTGATGCAGCTCTGGAAGGACACACTTCTGCCGGGACTTTTCCAACCAACACACAGCTCTCCTCCAGACTCCTTGTGGCAATTCATTCCTGACATGGGGAACACAGCAGGATGCAAAGATGAGGCATTTCGTAGCAGACCACCACCACCAACTGCATGGGCTGAGCTTGCTCAAGCATCTTCCAAAGGATCTTGTGCTGGTCACAGCCGTGCCCTAGATGGTGGAGTGCTCTGGAGTTGGAGCACCAGTTGGTGATTCCTCCATGAAAGAAAATTTGGGGCTAGGCTGGGTGAAAGGCTTTACTTGAAGGGATGTTTGTCCATCCCCGGAGGACTGGAGTTTGCAGTGAGGTGGCCACCTGAGGCCACCCTGGCTGCTGTTAGCACACTGTGGCTTCTCGTGGGGCAGAAATCGGACCACGGCAAAAAGCAAAGGAAACTGCAGGAGATGTATTCAACCACAACATTTTCATAAACTATTAAAGAGCCAAAGCAAATGTGTTAGTATATATTTGTGAAAACTTGCCTTAAAAGCTTTTAAAAGGTCATTAATATTAACTGCTGAATTTTTTTTGTGATCTGAAGGATTGAAGTTTGTTTCTCAGCCTAGGGACAGCTGGGTACAGGACATTCAGCTACCTAAGGATAAGGTTTCCTATTTTTCACTTACTGAATACGTAGAGAAGCATTTGCAGAAAGCTGGAAATAGCTGTCTCCATAGTGACTGGGTTTCTAAAGAATCTGTCAACTTCTATATCCTTTAAAATTTAATAAAGCTGTTAAATGTGTTCCGAATGATACTGTCTGTTCAGATGGGCATTTCAAATGAGGTTTTTCATTTAATACTTTCTGCAAAAAACTTACACCTATGGTTAAGGGTGCACTGGCCTTTGATGGAGGCAGTTACAGGTTGTGCCAGGTCCATATGCTGGGATGGGATCAGCACGGACCAGCAAAGTGCTGGGAAGATGTGCAGGCTGACGAGGCCGGGAAACGGCAGCCTCCCGGGCCAGGAGCTGGGTCAGGGAGGGAGCAGCCCACCCTCCGCCAAGCTGAGACCAGCAAATGAGGCAAGAGGAAAGATGGGTCCTGTGCCAGTAAGGTTAATAGGCTCTGGAAAAGCACCCATGAAGTGCAGAGACAGGCAAGGTAATGAAAAAATAGTGCAGGAAAAGGAGGTTGAATGGGTGACAGAACATATTGTAGCTGCAGGTAAAATTTCCATATGAGAATGAAAAAGACTGCAGGAACCTTAGCAGGTACAGTGCATGAAAAAGTCATATACAAGTAGCATACTCTGCAATAAAGTGAGTACCCTGGTTATGGGGTGGTTTTTTTCAGAATATTTAAAAATAATTAGGTTTTTCATTCAATGGTCTTGAGAGAGCAGTCATTTACATCCAAAAGACGTTGGAAAAAGTTTGTATCATTAAAATGGGCAAGTCATCCCCAGGAGGCACAGCTGACATTAAGAGATTAGGAAGATCCAGAAAGGTATTTATTTGGACAATAAGATAATGTTTCAGTTACTGTACTTGGCATTAATGTACTGATCATGGCTAGAAGTAAGGATAATCACGCTTCTGGGTATAAACCAGCTGCCTGGGGGACAGGAGTGGCCCTGGCAGCGTGTTAGTGTACCGTGTGTGCCGCACACACGCACACGTGTTCTGTTCAGTGGCTATACTGTTGGCCTCATCACTGCTGGCAATCCTGGCTCTGGGCTGGATAAGGAAAATTTCACACCTATTTGTATTTAAAGGTGAGCCCCAAGGAGAATTTTTATTAGGATTTCTTTGTGAAATTAAAACTGCATGTAGTTCACAGCCTGAGCAGTGTCATGTCTTAAGCCTTAAAGAATTTCAGAGCAGTTTAATATTTTTAAATTTTTTGTACGAGGTGTTTTGAAAGATTCAGGAACCCTTTGAGTAGTCTATAAACTCACCATGTAATAATGCAGAAAATATTTCAATGTTCTGGAAAAAAAGGAAGCCTGATTCTTACGAGGAAACTTGTTCTAGGAAGTTGAATAAAAGGTGATGAAATCAGATCGCTTCTTAACTCCATCATTTGTTTCATACATCAGAAAACAAACTCATCTGAATTCTGCAGTCCTAGGTAAAGTGTTTTGGGGTCATTGTATTAAAGGTGGAACTTTTATTCCCCAACCTGGTCTTCCTCCTCCTCCTCCACCAAGGTCCATCTCCTTGCTCCAGGCCTCCCTGCTTGCAGGGGCCTGTGGTTCCTGAAGGCTGGTGGCACTGAGTACCTTGGCTTTTTTTGGTGTCCTTTGTCACCAGAACCCCCACCTTGTTCAGCAGTGGGCCCACCAAAGGCGCACAGCAGGCTGGATTCCATGTTCCACACAATTCCCACATTAACAACCTGCAATGCAATCCCCCACCAAACCCACCTCACCAGAGAAAAAACAGAATATTTTGCAGCACAACAAATGTGTAACAGTTGGGCTGCTCAATTATTTGATTATTTTTTTTACTGTATTTATGAATTCTTTTAAAGAAAAGAGCTCAAGGTAGGCTTCTTATAGCTGTAAGCATTTTTCTGCCTCTTCCGTGAAGAAAGGACTCTGAGGTTTTTGCTATTTCTTAGTGGAATAAGACACTCAGAGATGTAAATATTGGTAGGAAAGGCACCTCCTCGACCTTCAGCTGATCAAATAAAGAACAAAAAAAGAGTGAAAAAAAGGAAGAAATAGCAATCAGGCAAGGCAAACAAAATAATCCTGTATTTTGTTCTATGGAATAAATTTATTCATGTGTTCAGCCATGAAGAGGAAACAGCTGTCCCTAGGTAGACACTTCAGTGTCAGAATAATGGTAGCTGAGGCAAAAGGTTGTAAGATTATTATTTTTTAAAATATGCAGTTTGATTTTCTTGAGGGAGTTCCTGTTACTTTTGCTGTGTGAAATCAGAATCCAGCAGTGCTCTGAAATGCTGTTACCCTGCCAAGCTTCTTGGGATTGCTCCCTCCCCACTATTTTCTTTTAAACAAACTTAACCATAAAAGGTTTGTTGAGCTGTTTTAGGAGCAAGCTCATGAAAAAAGTGTAATTTTATGTCATGGGAGATGGGGAATGACTTTTAGGATTGGTGCTGTTAGAGCGTGTGGGTATTGTAGCTTGAGAGCTTGTTGTGTTGCTTTTTTTTTCCTGCAAACCTATCTAAACCCCATTTGTTCATCTCACCCTCTCCTCCCACCCTTGTGTAACCTGCTTTGCAGACGTGCATTAGACAGCAAACAGCGCATTGCTGGTGCTGTGCTGCACAGCTGCTGAAGGGCATCCAGCCTGGATCCAGCCCACACCTGTGCCCAGCGAGTGGCCGGTGGTCCCTGCCCGCAGGCTTCCTGACTCGAGCCGCTGAGCTTTCCAAGCCCTTGGTGCGGTGACAGCCACACTGGGTGTGACGAGGGGGTGTGTGAGGGGTGCAGCATCCTTTGGAGCTTTACCTTCTGCTTCTGCAGGCATCTGCAACACAGGAAAACTGATATTTCTTTTCCTCCTTTCTACTGGGGTAAGGACTTTATGCCATCCTGCTGGAAAACCAGAGTCTCTGTATTTGGCTTTCACACTGAACCACCCAACCAGAGCAACCAGCAGCTTTCCCCTCTGCGCAGCTCCCACCCCTCAGAGTACGGCTCTCGCCTTGGAGCAGCTGCAAATCTACCTGCTGGGAGGGCCGGAAGGTGGGTGGCCAGCTCGACTTACCTGAGACTCCTGGGCTCTCTCCTTCTTTCTTTTGTGCCCTTACAGTGTGAAGAGACTGTGCAGCCCAACTGTACTAGGTTGTCTGGAAAGAAAAAACTAGGAACTGTGAACATTCGGAGTTTAAAAGCCTCCCCCTCCATAAATCTGCAAGATGACGATTCGTATGAGTTATTACCTGAACCAGGTTTCCAGAAGGCTCATCTCCACGCTAAGCCAGAGGCTTTCCATCGTTATAATCATGCGCTGTGTTCGGCTTTTGATCTAAGCCATGCTGAACTTCACAGCAGGAAAGCCCAAGGCAACAAACCCTGCCCCATGAAAATGAAAATCCTTTTGTCTGACGTGCCTAGTCTCCCAGGTGCCTAGAATTATAATTAAAGCTAAAGAAATATTTTCTAGATAAAATCCATGGCTCATTACTACTTAGAAGGGAGAAGGATACTGCAAATAGTAGCAATATAGTTGTATAAAGATATTTTTGAGTTCCTAAAAGTTCCCCTTAGATGAAGGGAAGGTTCTGATTCTTCCAGGAGTTAGGTATTCCTTTTAATCTGTTTATTACAGATAATAATTCCCACATAGCTCATAATTCCAATTGTCTTTTCTTCTATCAGAAGGCCAAACTAGTGCCTCAGTTGCTGACAAACCTGGACACTGGCACATAGGTAGAAACACACTGATATGCAAACGCATTTACATGTCAGGACTGATAATCACACCCCTTCGTTCTTTGTCAGTGTAGGGGACATATGAATGAACTTTGAAAGGTTTCTGAAAGGCCGGGAATGAGTGACATGGAACAGCACAGCTCAGCAAGAGCGGACTATGCCTCAACTTTCTGATTTTTCACCAGCCTTAAATGATTCTGACAGGACTGTTGTGAGGCAAATGAATATAATTATCCCCAGTTTTACAGCCAGAGATACACAGAACACCGGCTGTAAAGGAGTTCTCTGTGGCTGCTCTGCCAATTCAGATGCAAAGCTCAGAACACAAGTGCTGGCTCCCTTCACACTTCCACGTGCTGTCCACCAGCAATCCGCCACCTCTCATCTCATGCCACATCCCACAGTAAATGGAAGACACTAATTGAACAGTACAGTGAATTGTTTTGAGGAATAATGGACAGAGATGAAAAACCTGTACGGAAATCCCCAAGAGTGCCACACCTCACCAGCTTCAGCACAGCCACGGGGCTCTCTGACGGTCGGTCCTCCCTCACGTCTTAGTCACTCATTTCCTCACTGATGAACAAACCTACCCGCCGCCAACCAGGGTCCCTCCAGCTGATCGGCGTTTTCAGAAGAATGACAAAGTTGAACTGGCAAAGTGGCTTTCATGATCTGCTTTATCAGCTTTATGCTTCCTTATCTGGGAGAGGACTTAACAAAAAATATCCTTGAGGCATCTGTAAGGATGCATTTTCAATTCTTGACAGACAGGACTGCTTGCTTCAAGAGCTGGCTTCATGTATTAGCAGAGGTGTCTGTGGGCAGTTTCCAGCTACAGCGGCTAACTCATGAACTTAAATATTGTCGAAACCTCCCACAGCACAAGGATAAGATTTCCTGAGGTAAGCACTAATGACAAAACACCAACCTTCATTAATTGTGCATGAACCAACACTGATTTTGCTAATGAGCTTCTGGTCTCAAGCAACAGTTTATAATGCTGATGGTTGATCCCTACAGGAAAAAGTACCTGTTTTTTCATACTTGAAAGTACTAGTAATGCAATAAAACTCATCAAGAAATACATAAAAGCATAAAGGCAATGATAGCTCACTACAGGGAAATTTGTCCTCAGTTCCATGCCATTACTTACACTTTGTTCTGTAGACAGAGAACAAAGCATGAAGCTTCTGGAGGTACTTAAAATAACAGTGGTGTGAAGAAAAATCTGTCAAGTATGTGGACTTTCTGAGAATTCAAATGAGGCTGAAACTGACCTCTGAGCAGGGATGGGAATCAGAAGCCTGAAGTGCCACACAAACTGCCTGGAGAGCAGAAAGCTGCTTTAACAAGAGCTTTAATGAACTAGAAGCCTCGTCTAGACTGTCCCTAGCAGTGAGGGCTTCACCCCAACTGAACTCTGTAAGAAAGGGCAGCGATACCATTGCTTAACTGGGAAGTTAGTCATGTTTTTTTCATTAACTGAACGGAAAGCCAAGCCCCAGCGGTGGTGAAGCAGATACACCACACGTTTAAGAACACAAAGTACCATCTGAGCTTTGAAGAAGAAGCCAAAAGACAGCAATGCTGCAATACACAAAAGTTTATTTTTCTTTTCTGAAGGCAAAATATAATAGAACCTAACATCAATGTATTTTGTACAACAAAACAGTTTTTATATGAGCACAGACAATCCATGAAGAGTTTTTAAGTCTTAGAACTGCTTCCCTTTTTTATCATGCTTTCTTGTGGTCAACAAAAGTTGGCACAAAAGATGTCATGGCAGTCAGTCAGCAGGCGTGCTCTCCCTCAGATCCTCGTCAGCTGGTGCCACAGACTGGAGGGCAGGATACTTTCTACTTTTTCCATCACAAAATTTAAAGGGGCAAAGAGGGTGCTGAGAAACTGCAAAGAAATCAGACACACATTCAGGTCAATATCCAGGAAACAATATACCTCAAGAGAAAGCTGTCCAGTAAGACAAGAAAACTCTTGCTGCGTTGCTCTATGAAGTCTTCCAGCATGATAAAAATTATATAATCCCTGTTTAAAGACTTCTTGCCAAATTCTGAGCCTTGCATATGTACAGATTTCTGGATTTTGCAGTAAAGAAAGCAAGAGACCCATTTTTATGAAGATCAAAGTGATGAACTACAAAAGTCTTCACACATCTCACATGCTAGATTCAGGCTCACACTGAAGCCACTAAAAGCTCAAACCAAAACCTCCTGAAGGGAAAGAGGCTTTTCCAGAATGGCAGAATCTGCCAGACCACCTCTCAGCCCCAAAAGCGTGTCTTTAGATTCTGGTTTAAAATGGTTCCAGGTTATCCACTGATCTGCTACATACATTGAGGCACTGCTACCTGGAATTTATCTGCACTGTACAAATGTATGATGTTTGCAATGCTCATGCATTTTAAAGGCGACAGAAAGCATTAAAATTATTTTTTTTCTCTTGGACATGTTTGTATACAATATGAACACTACATCATGCACAACTTCTGTACCATGGGAAGAGCAGGTAACACCATCACTGGTAACAAGGTTTCGTCATAAGCACAGGTCAAAGAAAAAACTTCTACCTATAGCTGAAGAGAGTATTTCAGTCATAGTGCTAAAGGCCAAGCTGTATCATGTGAATCACAGACAGATTAATTTAACACTTACTTACCTAATCTGAGAGTTTGCCATTACTATTTCAAGTGGCTTAGCTCAAGTAGAGGCATTCCCTCTGGTTAAGCGTGAACTGCTTAAATAAATATGTCCCTTTAATTTTGCCAGATGCAAAAGGCTCACTAGAAGATACTTTCTGCTCTTTGAGTAGTACTTGATCGATGTGGTAAGCTTGTACCATCACATCTACTTGGATAGAACTCAGCTTTGTAACCAGTGCAAATTATGTACTTGTTAAATCAATGAAACAAGAATAATTTGCCTGACAGTAAGTTTTATTGCAATTCATGGGAATTTTGTTGCTGAAGTAATTGATTGTATCCTCTAACAAACTCAGCAAAGTACCTGCAGCTTAAAACAAGCCAAGTTTTTATCCACCTGGAAAATTAATTTGTCTACAGAATACATTTAAATTAATGGATACCAAAGCCTGGCTTCACTGAAGTCCAAGTGTCCTGGGCTAAGCTGAGACAGAGTTAACTTTCTTCATACTAGCTAGCAAGAGGCTGTGTTTTGGATTTGTGCTCAGAAGAGAGCTGATAAAAAGTGATGTTTATGTGGTTGCCAAGGTCTGTCAGCTTCTCTGGCTGTCTGCAAACAGGAGAAGCTGGGAGCGAGCACAGCCCCAGTTACTAGCCCAGGATTTGATCTTAGGTTCAGGATTGAGACCCAGAGTGGCCAATAATCTATCCCATAACATACCCGTCACGCCGAGGATATAGGTGAGGACCCTCCGGAAGACTGGCCTTTGGTTCCAGATCTCTTTTGCTCCGGGTCATCTCGCTCCAGGTGGTCACTCTCCCAAGGCCTTCCTGCCCCACCCCCTGCCCCGGTCAGCTCTGGGTCTGGGACACTCAGACTGTTCTCTCCGTTCCATGAGTGCGGTTTCGGGGCTCTCCCTGCTCCGGGTTTGTTAGCCGGGAACAGGCTGAGCCTTGGTCATTGGGTCAGAGGGGCAGTATCACTGTGTATCACCCATTTGTATATTTGTATATAGTATTATTTTCAATATTATTGTAGTTTAGTTATTAAATTGTTCTTATCTCAACCTACAAGTCCTTTTTTCCCTTTACCCCTTTAATTCTCTCCCCTGTCCTTGGGTGGGGGGGGGGGGGAATTGTGTGAGTGGGTGTGTGGTTTGGCCCCCAGCCAAGGGCAAACCCATCACACCAAGCAAAACCTTTGCTGACAGCAAAAGGTTCAGGATGCCACCTACTCTCTTGTACAGGCCCGTGTAAACAACATCTGTGCTGGGGCTATCTGGCCTTTGGAAAGCTTCTGGTGCTCCTGTCCTCAGGCACCACTGTCAGATGCCTATCCAACTTGTTTGCCACATGGTAGCACTCAGGAGGGCTTAGTCTGCATTATATGGTTTTGTTGTTTGGGGTTTTTTTGTTTGTTTGATTTGGGTTTTGTTTGGGGTTTGGTTTTTGTTTTTTGGTTTTTTTTTGCCTTTGGACACTGGCTGTTTTTTCCCACACTAAACAGAAAAAACAGCACAAGCAGTAGAATAAGAATTCAGGGTGGCAGAAAGCAGCTTTCCGAGAGCACCTTCTGAATAGCACCATTTGATTAAAACGGATACGCAAAAGCATCTTTTTAAGCTTTCCCTCTGTGTGGCTGGTGTTTGCATGGAGGAGCTATCAATTTATTGCTCAGTCCCTGTGATCTGATCTACATATTCCCTACCTCAGCGCCTGCAGAGGTCCAAGCAGATGAAATATCTCCCTGGGCAAACCTGCTTGCTGAACTGAGGTCTCATCCATCACATAGGGAATACTGAAACAGGCCACGGCAGTGACCTCAGGCAAACACAGGTATCAAATAAAAGAAAAATTAGTCTTTCTGAAGGTAACTAGGCACTACTCTTTTAGACATGACTGTTGGCTCCAATTATACAGTGAATCCCTTGTTCATACAACCCTCAATTTTATTTAAGATATGTTCTTATTGCTAACGTTATGAAAGGACCTGCACTTACATATTTTTAATGATTTTCCAGATAGTTATATTTCTGCATGACGAAGAAAGAAATTTAACAATACCTACACTGTGATAATTTTATCCAAGCCATGCAATCAGAAACCTGTTCTGCCTGCATTTGTATCTTAAGTGATCTTCCAAAGCCTTTTGTTAGAAAGCCTAGCAAAAATTAACACCACACACTACGAGACCTTAAAGATCATCGAGTTCCAACCCCCCTGCCATGGGCAGGGACACCCTCCACTAGCCCAGGTTGCTCAAAGCCTCATCCAGCCTGGCCTTGAACCCCTCCAGGGATGGGGCATCCACAGCTTCCCTGGGCAACCTGTTCCAGTGTCTCACCACCCTCATCTGCTGCATATGGTGGTTTATGAAGATTACGATACAGCTAAAAAAAGTCACAACACATGTTAACTGACATAATAACTGCATCCATACAGGTTCAGAGATCTTGAGTAATCTTGCCAACTTCATGCACATAATGCAGTCCACATTTCAATTCTATTTTTCTGTGCTTATTTTACTAACTAAGGGCTTTACCTGCTCTGATATGCAGAACTTAATAGCCACACACAGAGTCTTGGGGTATCTAGTCTATTGACACCAATGGCACCTGCACTTACACATCAAGGAAACATCCTTCTGGTCTGACTTTACTCCCCAAATGGCTTTGGAACCTGTAAGCTCCAAATAGAGAAACAATTACTAGCATACACCACCAGTGTAACTTCTGATATCTCTGATAGCACTCAGCAGCCAAAGACAGGTGACTTAAGCCCATGCAAACCTGCTGCCAGTTTCCTCCAATTCCAGTATCTCACTACCTGTAGCAGGAGCACCAAATATAAAATTTCAACATGCTGCCAGCTTGAGATATATTCTTTGTTCAGGACACCAGGCTGACAAGGACAGGAACAAGGCTAACAGGGACAGATCTGGGGTCATTAACTGCGACAGGATCAGAAAACTGCAGATTACATTGAAAGAGCCCCCAAACAAGGGTCATGCATTTCAACGATTTAAGGAAAACAAACAAAAGCTTTACAAATAAGTTACTGACCACCAAATGAAAGGGAAGAGCCACGCTGGCCAACCACAAACACTTACTGACCACCAAATGCCTACATATACACTCAAGAAACAAGAGAAAGTAATAATATTCCAGGTATGTTTTAGCACTTTTTGCTGTAGAAGTGACATCTTTTGCTACAGCTACTCTTATTTTCTGTCTTCGACAGCTAATGAAAGAAAATTCTTGATGCAAGAACTGTTGCTGTACCAGACCCATATCACTCACAAACCTGGGTGGTAGAAGACCTGGTTATCTGCAAGGGGAATCTCTCACCATTTGCAAGAGTTTGAGAAAGTACTCACAATCTGAAATTTGGGAAAGCCTTTCAGCCTTGCCTCCTCCACCCCACTCCCTATGCCCCCCCAGTCAAAAGCACCAATGACATTAAACACAAGGCCCAGGGGCTATTTTGTAAACAGAAGACCTACAAGAGATACAAATATATTTGAGAAAATGTATTACAACAGTGGATATTCAGTATCTCTTGGAGAAGGAGACAGGTTTTTTTATTATCCTAGAACTTTGCTATAAGTGGATTTTTTCATATCCTAGCACACTGGAGCAGTGATGTTCTTGGTTTTGCAAAGGAAAAAGTGTGGTTTGGCCTATTTCACAGCCCTTCCCCTGCATCCTCCAACATTTGGTAATCGTGGTGGATTAAAAAAATCAGATCTAGCAGAGACTTCCCTGGATTTTGTTAAGAAAAGTTATAAGAGAACTATTGAGACGGCTTCCTTCATGGCAGTTTGAGGGCAGAATGCAAAAATTTGTCCCTAACAGTACACTCTACTTCTGCTCATACTAAGAGTTTCTAACGCACTGGAAAGCACAGCACAGTCATTATGGCTCTGCGCAAAACAGAGGGGTTCTGTAAACCATTATTAGCCTATTTTATCAGATTATATATGAAAACACAGATATTACCTTCTCCCATCAGGCCTTTTGTGGCAAAATCCCAAGAGATCTAGCCTAACAAAAGAGCCATATAAGCCAAAGAGCAGTGTGTTTTACTGATGAGCTCCCTTAACAGTTGTTCACAGACATCTCTTGATGTTTTATTTATACTGCTGAATATGCAGGTATTTAATACCCAGGAATATTTAGCTCAGCTCTTCCTGCATCTACCAGAAGAGAGCAGCAACAGGGAATACTCACAGCTTTTGCAAAGACCCCCATAAGCTCTGGGAACTGATGTGTCAGGAGGGCCAGCATGGCTGTGAAAGAACATAGTCCAGCAGTGAAGAGGATGAAGAACGGAAGCTCTTTCTTGGGGTAAACTGAAACTTCATGAAATGCTGTAGAAAAAAAGACAGGAAGGGGGATGCATTATATGTAAAAAAAAATTCCCCAAGACCACAACCAAAACCAAACCAACGTTCTTATGCAGTTTAAACAGCCAGAGATACCGGAAGATGCTTTTGAAGGAAAAAACCACCCAGAAGGTCAGAAACATCTAAGGCCAACATTGTTGTTGTGTTGGTCATCTCACTGCCAAATAATTCTCATCTAAAGATCATATTTCTGGCTTACTCTGGTCCTACTTTTGCCTGCCTTGTGTCAGCGCTAACTGTAATGCAGCTACAACTAACAACAATTAACCCCAGAAAACTAACCTACAAATAAAACATCCATTTTTTTACATAGGTCATTGACTAGCCACGTGGCTGCATGTTTGCTAATGCTGCCACACAGGCTGCATAGAAAGATGCACTTGGGAGCAGCAGTGGGACCAGCCTTGCAGAAGCATGGTGGTAGACTGGTTTAAGCAGGTGTGTAACTGCAGCCTTTATAACAGCAAATTCAGAGGGTTTAATCTGCAGAATGAAGAAACGTTATCCTAAAAGCAGGATGTAGAAACATGAACTTTAAATTCAGATTTTCAGAATTCTGTCTGTGTACTTATAACAATACAGTAACTTTTAAAAATGTTAAAACCTGAAATTTATATTAATACTGAATTTTTAAGGTGTTTGTTAGTATACACTAAAAGGAATACAGAAATTTCCATGACTCTGGTACAAAAAAAAAAAAAAAAAAATCACTCACTGGGCTTTGGAGAAAGCAGCACTGAGAAGGCCAAAAGGGTTAGAAGAGGTTAATGAGTATTTTACTGGAATAATATATCAGTTTTTACGGTGGCTCAGATTCAAGGTGAAAATTTGGCTCGGCTGGCAAAAGGTCTGGTGAGCTCTTTGGTCTGCTTCACTCATTTAGTCCAAACAGTCGCAATAAATGCAAATTTTGAAACATTTTTTTCTCATACAGGATCAACCTCAAGGCTTCCCATATACTCAAACCCTATGACTATTTATATATGCAAAACATTACTCTTCCATTTTGCCTACTTTCTTTGCTTCAGTGACCTGCTCTCATCTCATCGTACTTGCAGACAACATAAGCACACAGTAATCCAGCAACATGACAGGACGATATCCTTGACTGCATTCATCCAGAGCAGAGTGGTTTCCAAAAACAACAGCAGGAATTGACAAGACTTTAAATTAAAATATTATACACTAAAAAGATGTATGATTTTGGGGTCTGCTAATTCATTCAGTTTAAAAAGAAAAACACAGATAATTTGCAACTTCTCTTTGATTTTAAATTAAATTTAGAGATTGGGAAGTATCAGATCATAAACTTTACAAGTTTAAGATTTCTTGTGCTCGGTTTTTTGCACTTGCTTTTGACACAGGCTCAAACTTGTTGTGGTGGCCTGTTATCCAGTCATGGCAAAAGATTTGTGATTGGTATTTTTAATTTGGATAGCCTGTCAGATCTTAGTGTTCTGATATAATTCCAGCTGACTCTCCTTTAAAACACATGCAATTAAAGGGTGTGGGCAGGTACACAAAACCCCTTCAACCGACCTGTGTCTGTCACGGTTTGTTAAACCCTTCCCTACTCAAACCCAAGAGATTTTGCAGTGGAAGGCATTTCCCATAACTGCCAGAGGAGAACACAACTGTCTGTATATGCTGTTAAAGAGTGCCTCGCTTCTAACATTTGACAAGAACTATTAGTTTTGCATCTAAAAAGAGAATGCTGAGCTACTCTGCATGACTTTGTCATTCCTAAATCTCTTGACACTCCACCCTCCCCAGCTCAGCATTCCTCTGAGTAAAGCAAGCAGAGCTCTCTAAGAGGTGTTGTTATAATTAGGGTGATTATAATGGGGTGGGGAGATACTGTCAGTTGCCAAGGTTTTCTGTGTAATATCAGCGAGAATGTACTGTGAAGGAGAGACTCGCAATGACTGGATTTTTGCTGTATTATTCTCACCTAATGTTTACTCACATAGGCTTATAAAGAGTGGCAACAGATTTTTCATCCCAAAATGAAAGATTACAAAGTGTGCAAACACCCTCAAAATCAGCCTTCACAGCAGAAGTAGGCTAAGTTTTACTTTTTCCAGAACAGATTTCTTTTTTATTCCTTCTTCAGGACAGAGAAAGTGAGAGAAGAACCTCCTTCCGTCTCAACTTGTATTTGCCTCCTCTGCCCTGACGCTGCAAACCCCTCTGTGTTTGTGTGTGTTCCATTTGTGCTCGCACAAAGTCCCACTGACTTCAGTGAGAAAACATGTGGGGATGAAGTGTAACTGTTTGCAAGATTGGCTGCTTCGGCTCTTGCTCTGCGTTTTTGTGCTTTACTACATGCACTGCGAGAAGTCCCATTAGCTCGGGCTGTAACACTTCCCAAGGGCTGGATCTGTCTTCATACCCGTATCTTGCAGAGCACTGGGAACACTGTTGGCACTTAGCTAATACATGCCATAAATATATATAATAAATGACTGAAGTAATTTCACATCAATGTCTTCATAATAGCACACAAGCCACTACATGAAGAAAACCCTTTCTTGCTATTTAAGACTGCTTTTCAGAAAATGTCAGCATAACCTGTCAGAATAACAGCTGCGTTAATGATCCAGCTGTCCTCAAGCAGGTTTGATCTTGCCTTGGAATTTATGTAGCTAGTGTGTCTACAAAAGACTGACAAGGCTGCGCCACTGTGCTCTTGGTTTGATGGGATGTTACCCTAGATGAAAGATCAGACGTATTTTCCAGTGTCTTGGCAAGAGAGAATAGCAAGATCAAACTGATTTATATTTCTTCAGTAATCTCTCTCCCTGTCCCTACACTGTCAACACTAAAGACAGCTAGTCATTATGAGCTATGGCTAGGAGCTGCCTCTTGGAACCACCAAGGGAGATCCAGAGCCTCATTGGCAACCCGATTATTCTAATCTAGTGCATTTAATTTTAAAGGCATCGACGGAGAGCTGCAAGACAGAGGTAGACGATTCTTTGATGTTAATGATAAGAAGAGAAAAGTCGAACGTACATGGTAGTAGTTCTCTATCTGCAGTTTCTGTACAAATAGGGTAAGGGTAGAAAAGATGTCCTTTTTCCAGTGGATAGGGGATCATTCTGAAAGCTAAAAAGAAAACAACACCACGCACAAGTTACTGTGAGTGTGGCAGTCACTGGACATACTTAACTATATTTACCATTTTTAAAAACAAACATAGACAAAACATAACATTTATATTTGGTTGCAAACTGCATATAAATTGCTTAATGAAATGCCAAAATATACATCTACACTTAGCTTTTAATCCTGCAAACACTATGTTTGTTTTTGTTCTTGGGAGAACGTTCATGACCGCCAAGTGAGACCACATTGCAAGTACATACACAAATGTCGGCATGATCAGAGCCCACTGTACTTAAAATTCCATAGCCAAATTTACACATTTTCTGGTAGGCTTTTAGGCTGCAGAATTTTAAAATATCAGGGGAAAGAAGTGTATCTGATATAACAGGCATAGCCTACAAAAATGACCAGCCAGGCTTGTGTATTCAGGCCAATACTTGCAACCTCTGTGCATCAAGCATAATAGAAGTTTTGCATGGCAAAAAATACCCTACTCCAGCAAACCAGGTAACACTGATGACTCAAGCCTAGAGAACCAGTTTTCCAGCACAGTCATGTTTTCATCTTAGATTTGGCAATCAAAGATTAATACTGAACTATCAAAACCAGGTTCCTCACATGCATTCTTTCTAAATGGAGCAGATCAAGGCAGGTTTCCAATATAAATCTTCAGGTCATGGATTAAATAATACTTAAACTTATGCATTTTAAAAATTGAAAATAATAACAGAGAAGGAGGGAAATGGATTACTAAATCTAGATGGTGATGATGTCATAGGCCATCTGAGTGTAATCTATGGAAATATCAGAATACCTGACTGAATCACAGCTTTGCAATCAAGGCAGTCTTTCCCATTATCCCATATATTATTCTCACTGTTAAGATGTCATCAATGTGTTATTCTCACTACTCCTATGAACATCAGTCACTGAAGCAATATTTTCCTCAGCAGCTGTCCTAGAACCACTATATATTTTAGATGCTAGGTACAGCCCACTGCCACAGGATAACACTCCATTATCTCTTGCTCACACGGCAACTGAGGAATTGGTTTAAAATACACAATATCCCATTATTTTCAGTTGTGCACACTGCATTTAAAATAATGTTAGATGTATTTTTGGTGCAAATACCCCCCTCTCCATAGCACCCCAAAAAGCCAAGTACAAATACAATAATCCAAGCCTTGTATGATCTTCACATGCAACAAACTTGAGCATCTGTACAAAAACATAGGTGGAGGGATGTTCAGTGCTCATTACTTCAAAATCACTAACACAAGTTTTTCCTTCCAATTTGGCTTAATATTTAGACAACCAAGCCTCTTCTGCCTTACCCTAAAGCACAGTAGTAGTTAAGATTCTAATAAAAATTAAAAGGGACGGTAAAGGTATTGCTTTTACAAAACACGTGAAAAACATCTGAATAGATCTTGCTGAATTTAAACAGTCATCTTTGGCATGAGACCAAATACAGAATATTTACAGCAGAACTGTTTATTTAGTAAAGTTATCAGCCATGGAAGAAAGTGCTCTGGTTCATCTGTATCAGTTTGTGTTTACATAAGTACTTCTCTGCCTTACTCTTACAGGATTATCTAATCCTATTTCACATTAATCAGTTCAGGTAGCACAGAGGCAGCTTTGACATCCAACTGTGTGGTCGTTGTAAAAGCTACCATAGCATTTGAGAAGTAGGTTTTTCTTCTCCATGCAAACAATAGGAAACATGACACAAGCTTAGAAACTGACAGTGATGAACAAGCTCTTCAGACTTCTTTGAAATTTGGTTACACTTGAAACTACAGACCTTCTGTACAGAGCACCTGGATCAAACCCAGAGCAACATTTATGGGGTGTTACTTGGGCTTTTTTAGTTGTACTATGAATAAAACGGTACTTTGACTGATTGAATGAAAATAGAGAAGGAAACAACCAATATTCCGGTTCGATGATGATCATTATTTTTATAATCCACTTTTCTCAATTTTTGAATGTAATTCTGGAAAAACACGCAGTGAGAATTTTGGAGTTTAAAATACCACAATGACATTTCTGCATAAACTTTGCTAGAGGCTGTCTTAATTAGGAGTGACCTTATTCTCCTCAAAAGCACTTCAAATGTACCCCCAAGTGACTGACTTAATGCACTTTATTCTGCCCAGTTCTCACAAAGTCAGAACTCAGTAGTGTTTGTATGTGGGCATTAAACTCCTACATACAAGCTACTGAAGTGAGACTTCAGGTTTTTTAAGCACACTGACAGAATAGTATAATTTAAAGATATGGCAAATACATAAATACCTAGAAAGAAAGTGAGGGCAACTGACCACGTACTGTATGTAGACTGCTGGTTAGAACTAGTGTTTAATTAAATTTAATTACTCTTTAATTACTCCACTGGTTTAAACTTACAATTGCGCAGAGAAGCCAAGGAAACCTTTTGCAAGTAAAGGACATGAGAGTGACATAAATAGTTCACTACATCTGAAAAGAATATTAGCCAGATTAAGATACGGATCAAAAGTTATGATTATTGGACTAAATACTGGTGAAACCATTAAAATCCATGGGAATCTTTACGCATGAGCAAAATCTGAACAAAATTCTTGAGGACTGGTGCACTGTCCATCTCTCCCTGAAATCACTGTGCATAATGAACTATGGATTTTTCTTCAGAGGTTATGCAACAATACTATTGTACCTCTTTGCAGGCTACTATATAAATATTAGCTAATGAATTACATATTCAGATTGCTGTGGAGGCAATAAGGAGAGGAAACAGTTAATGCAGTTAGGTGGGAATGCCCTACAGTGCCTTCAGGCACAGGTGACTAGACTTCCTAAATTGCAGGAGGACTGCAGGGCAGCCAACCTCCTGTGCCAAAAGCTGGTCCTTGTAAACAGGCCCTTAGGAACTCCCCAGCCTGACAAATCCAAGTAAGATCTGTTCAGGATTCCCTGCAAAACACTCTTTCATAATGATGGGATAATGAGCCTCAGGCTAAAGGACTCCTGCGAGCGTCTGGAAGAGAAGAAACACTACGTAAAAGCAAACCACTGAAAATAAGCCTCTGGGAAGGAAGCTACAGCAGAGAAAATACCTGACTGGGAGCAATGACAGGAAAGGAGCATGCAGGTAGGTCAGGAACAATGCAGCAGAGCAGACCCCAGGTGGCAACGGTATGGATTACTGAGCAGTGTGTTCTCTACACCTAAAAATAAAGCCATTGCTTCCTCAGGGACCCTACACTGCAAATTAGGCAAGTCCAGGCCATTTCATACAGCGACTGAGACAGCAAGTCACTTTTATAATGGAGGTACCAAGTGCATTTCTGTAGAAATTACCATGGTGACAAACTATCTTTTCTAACAAATCTAAACAAGAACAGCAAATGGAGAAAGAAAAAAAAAGGTGGTGTAATAATATACAGAGGCTGAAAGAGAACAGAATAAAGTAGAGCAGAAAAGGGGAACCAGATTACATAGAGAAAAGTATGCATTAAAAAAAGCCCACAAAGGCTGATTATAAGTGGCACTTTTTAATTTTTGGAAAACTGAAAAAAAACCCACATCTCAAAGACATGATAACACAGGTCAGAAGGTTACCATATGACCTTTGGAGATCATATACTCCAACCTCCTACTCAAAGCAGGGTCATCTTCAAAGTTAGGTCTGGTTGCTCAGAGCCATGTCCAGCCGACCTCTGAGTATCTCTGGGGATGAAGACCCCACAACATACCAGCAACCTGTGTCAGTGCATCACCACTCTGAATCTGAAAATATTTTTCTTATGTCTAGATTAAATTTCTCATTTCAACTTGTGCGTATTGCCTCTTGACTCTCCCCTGTGCCCTTCTGAGAAGACTTTGACTCTGTCTTCCATTATAATATCTTCACTGGGTGGTGTAAGACAGCAACTGGATCCCTCCCTCACCTGCTGGAAGTCTTTTCCAAGTTTAGCAACATCAGCTCTCTCAGCCTCTTTTCCTATATCACATATTCCAGTCCCCCATGCATCCCAGTAATCCTCCAGTGGACCCAGACTCCAAACACCAGTTTGTCAATTAAAAAAAAAAAGTTATAAAATACTATATCGTTCTATACTACACATGAATATTTACGTGCCTGTAAGGCATTTTCATAATTTCTCAATATCAAAGCATTCACAGAATCATAGAACGGTTTAGGCTGGAAGAGACCTTTAAAGATCACCTAGTCCAACCCCTCTGCCATGGACAAGGACATCTTTCACTAGATCAGGTCGCTTGAAGCCTTGAACACTTCCAGTGATGGGGCATCCACAATTTCCCTGGGTGACCTGTTCCAATGTCTCACCAGCCTTATTGTAAAAAAATTTTTCCTTATGTCTAATGTAAATCTAACCTCTGTCAGTTTGAAACCATTCACTCAACAAATGACAAACTCATCTCTGCAACTCTGGAATCAGGAAGGTAAATTATTATCCCCTAATCCGTAAGTAAGAAAATATGTCTCAAAGAAGATGGGAAATTTTGTTCAGTATTACACAAAGAACACAATCCAAGAATTCAGAACTCTTTTTCTCATTAAACAAGGTTTGTATTTTTAGTTTGAATTTCAAATATTTCAATGTTGCTGAGGATTTAACTAACCACTTAAATTCCTCTATACTATACTTCACAAAAAGCTATTATTTTCTCATTACATTCAACAAAAATATTTTATTAACTCCTTTGTAAGAAAGAGAATTACTTACTGCCTTCCCACGTACAGTGTAAGAGATTCAATGCCCCCTCTACTCTTTTCCAGTGTTGAAGATGAAAGAAAGCATATGCTATTGCTTCACTGTCCCCTCTCTTCAGAATATGTTCAGGGGGCAGAATTAAGCTTTTCATTTCTAGTAGATACTGCAATGAAAAAGCAGAGCACAATTATTTCAGAGGTAATGAAAAAAACCAAAAAGCTGACTAGAATTCTCCAACGCACACTGAAAGGTCTATTTCCCTAAAGTACTTTCGTAAGTGTTTCATCAAATGTGTAACATCACCAACTGCACTTGAAGATAATTATTGAATTATTCCCAAAGACTAAGATATGCTGACAGATGGTTAATGTTCTGCTCTTCAGCTGTAGTAGGGGGACTACAGAGAATTTCAATATGAGATGTCTCTCTTATCAAAGGCAATGGAAAAAAGGGCTCAAAGCAGAAAAGAGAATCTACTTACAAGAACTTTTTAATTTAAAGCATTCATAATAAAGTGAATATGACATTAAGCAGTTTGATACATCCAGTCTTTCTATAAGGAAACACACAGTACTCATAGTTTGCACACAGGTTGCTTTACTGCATTGCCATCAACTAGTTGCTGGGGCTATGAACATGCAAGGCTGGCAGCCACCAAGTAGCTACCAACAAATTACAAAGCAAAAAAAGTTACAAAATGTAACAAATAGCTCATTTCCAGAAAAAAAAAAGTTCAAACTTGGTAGTTGAAATAGTTATTGAATCTGATATGAAAATAAAGAGCACCACTAACTAAACCCAGAAGCAACTGTCCCTGTTACTGGATCCCCCATAACAGAAGAGGATGAAACACACGGAGGGTTCATGCCACAGGAGAAGACAGAGGCCCTGGACATTATTTAAGCAGGTGATTTTCACTCCTTCCCTGGCCCATGAACTGGACCACTACCAGTTCAGCCGACATTATCTCATCACTGGTGTTACTACATTCCAGTTAGTGGAGGGGAAAGATACTCCCCTTGTTGGCATGCCTCATGGGGAGAGGAATGACGGACAGAAATCACAGGCTTTTCAAATCAACTCCTCTTTGTCAGTTCTCCTCCAAGAAGTGTAACATCTCCTAGCTAGTGCTGACTGTTCTTCAACAGTGTAAGGAAACTGTCGGTCTCTTCCATTCTCCCAGACTATTTAAGTTAACACAAGAGGCAGCAAGTGAGTCAGGCAGCAGACTGCCAGGCCCTAACACAAGGCTCAAAAAGGAAAGTTATGGGTAATCACTGGCAAGAAGAGAGTGGGCAGGCCGCCCCTCTGCTTCACTATGGCCTCTGTGCCTACGCACCGGTCTCTGCTTTGGTCTGGAAGGAGGAGGCCTGCAGGACCTAGGGATGGACAACAACCAAGTGCAGGCACCCAAGAGATGGCAACTTGACATAAGAGGTGAAACAGAGGCACGGGGGGTGTTAACCTTCCACAGCTGCTGTCAAACACCGGCTTTGGTGAGCGTGACGCTGCAGGGCATGCTTGAGCACCCTCTCAGTGTGTTAGCTGGTGCAGAAAAGACGAGAAAAGAGGGCAAAAGAAATAAATGGGAACTGAAAATCAGCCTTGGGGAAAGGAAGAGGAAAGGCCAGAGGGACATGAGAACAAATAGCGCAATGTCATGGAGGGCATCCTAGAGCTAGTAACCCTTTCGCCTGAAGGAGCCTGGAAGGAGCTTGCAAATAGGTAAAGGATTTGAAGAGACCCTGATCAAAGCAGAGAAATGTCAACCCTGGGAAACAGATAAATACTTCAAAGAGGAAAGAGAAATCACATGTGTTTCTGATGCAGGTAACAGTATTAAAGGAGAATAAACTGAATTACCAGTGGGAGTAATATGTGTGATACTTAGATACTCTCTAAAGCCTTTCAGAAAAATTTGAGAGAGCTGTGAACAGCTGGATTAATGGAGGATGCTGCAGTTTAGTGCGCAAAACAGGGGATTAAGAGTGGCAGAGAGAATAGAGAGCTGACAGGAGGGAGGGAGCTGCCAGGCTTACAGAGACACAGGAAACATCCTTAGTCACTGTCTTAATGAATTTGCCACCCTTTTAAAAACACACATTATACCTGTTGAGCAGAATGGAATTGGGTTCTAAGAGCTGCAAGTTCCTGTCTGTATTACTAATTTGGATCATAACTCTTATTTCCTTTTTTTCCTCCAAAAGTAAATGAGAAAGTAAGTTCTCAGTATTTAAATATGTCAATCAAAGGAAAAAAAAAGTCCCAAAAGCCATGTCCCTATTTGTAGGAAAAGAAAAACCAGGACGAAATGTCCTATTGCTAGGAGTGTTGGGATGAAAATATGTTAATTTGGTTCTTAAGTATTGCTTGTTATCAGCGATTAAAAGAAATCAAGCGGAAATACCAGATGGAAGGATATATCTTGATACTTGCAAATCATTCTTAGTCCTCACTCAGTTGGGTTGACTTTTCACTCTGCATTTTTCTCAGTTTCAGAACCTCCCTTGTTACTCTACCACAGCTACTTTCCCAAACAAATAGTCTATAATCTGGTTTGGCGATATTCAAGAAGACCCAAAATTAAAGTTGATGGATGGCTCAAGTCTCACTGTTTTATGCACAAAGGTCAGCCACACTTTTTGGGCATACAAGCTGTCAATGAATTTATTCTGGAGGCATTTCCAGCAGGAATGCTAATTGTACACAGACCCAGAGAGACTTCATCTGGAACATTCTGTACAGTTCTCATCAGGCACTTTCAGGAACATAAAGATCAAATTCTACAAGTACTGGCACCCAGATACTTGACAGGCAGAACTGAATCCCAGCCAGCTGCTGTGTTTCTAGCAGATTGTCCATTAAATGAACATCGTCCCCCTGAAACATTTTGGATTGGACAAGCAGACAAATTCCAGTAAAAGGAAATTAAATGAAAAAAAATTTCTTCAAAAACTATCCAATTAGCTGTAGTCCTCACGCTGCCCATATAATGTGTGAATCACAGCCCTGATGGACTTCTGCCTGCAACAAGTACTTCCAGCTCTTGGAAAAAAACCAGACAAAGACATCTGACTGTAGTTTCCAAGAGGCTGCTATAGCACTTCAAGATACTACATCAGACAGGTACAGTCTTCTCTTCAGCCACCACAGACTTCAGGGTGGGAATGGAACTATTTATTTCTCAACATTTCCAAAGGCCTCAGTCCAGAGCATAGCCCTTGCTGCTACACGACTAAAATTCATATCAGCATGAACTCCATCTGGCTTTACAGAAAACAACCTCCACCTCTTGACAGACTCCCTTCTAACTGCAACTCCTGATACACCAGCATCCTCTCAGATTCAGCCACAATCTTTACAATTTAAGTAATAAAACTCCACTACCTTTTCAATACTTTGAATACACAGGGAAGACGGGAGCCCTCTGTCATCCTGACAGGGCTCTGAACCCAAGCGTGGTTCCACTTCAGAGGGAGAGTCAAGTAACAGGCTAAACAGGAAACGGCAAAGAGCTAGACAGCGTGGAGGAAGTGGAGATGGCAAGTCCAGCACCACCTCCAAGTGCATTTGGTTTTCAATGATGAATAAAGTTTAACTAGAACAAGAGCATGTCACCACCATCTGGGGCTATCACGTTCCTTTAAAAAAGGAATCAGCTCAGAAAAGACAGTCTAGAAAATTTCAGCCAAAATGACCTAGCCTTAATCAAGTCATGAGTGAGCACTGCAATTGCGCAATGATTTCTGCCATTAACAGATAGCTCAATCAGCCCTTCTCCACTGCACTCTTTTGACTTGGATTTTTCTTGTTGTCTTTTTTGTTTATCTGGTCTCCCTCTTCTCTCATCCCAAACTTTTTCCTGTCAAAACCTTGTACTTCAGGAGTTACAAAGGGTAACGATATTTTTCACATGCTTCCACAGAGGGCTTCCATGGCTATTTATGTGACATGGTGATAAATATTGCTCAGCTACAGCCACCCTGTACCCATATGGGAATATGCCTCTTCATGACCATTTGGAGGATGACAATGGACCTCGTACACATGAAGTAAAACATGGTGGAGTTTATATTTCTCTTACTTGAACTGATTGAACATACATTCTTTATTTCATAATATTGACAACACTCTTGCTACTAATTCTCCTCTGCCGGGAGTGCTTTTAACATTCCACATCAATGAGCTACTTCAGTGCCCTTTTAGAAAATAAATCAACCTATTTGAGGGAGGTTTCCTTTGTTTCCTCAGTTGTGCACTTTGCCTCTGAAATTACAGCCCAGGCTGCAAATAGGCAATAGTCACTCCTGCACCTGTGACAGCATCCCTCCAGGCCAGAATATGAGAACTTAACATTGTCTGAACAGGAACTCTCCTCCTCCCAGTGGGATGAACAGCACAAGCTTAAAACAGTTTCAAAATACTGGTTTCTACAAGCCCAGAGAAGCCACTTGTAGGTCACCGTACAAGTTCTCATTGGATTGATGGTAATTAAGAAGTTTGGCCTTTTTGCTGGAGATACAAAACCAAATCACTGTTTCACTGAACAGTTAAAAGCTCTCTTCAACACGTCTTTTTCACATCAATATTCATTTTCTCTGTAATATCATGGGGTGTGCAGAACAGATTCATTTCCCATCTGGTATATGAATTTGTTTGCACTGTTTGTTTCTATTAGCAACTATAACTTACTAGAAACCACACAAGCATACAGACAGACACAGTTCTTATTAAAAAAAAATTAAAATAAGAAGGGATGAAATGGAGAACAGATAAATCACTAAGTGTTTAAGTTAGTGGTTTGTTAAACCCTTTTAAGAAACTGTTTACATATAAAATTTGCATTTCTTAAAGTAATATCACTATTTAAGTTGTCCCTGATTCAAATGCAGCAATCTTCAGCAGGTACTCTCTTTAAATCAACTTGGCTCCTGGCTTACATAGCAAACTCATAAAACTGTGTGCAGAGTACACTTTTGACTTATTTTTAACAATTAGATATATGAACCATCATCTGTTTTCTCTTCCCTCTGACTTGACTGAATAGCTCATGTCTCATCGATTACAGAAAAGAGGGGAGGCTTTACAGAAGGAGTTTGAATGCAGGGGGGGAGCCTCGCAAATTAGCTCAGAAAGGGTGTTGCACAACTGGGGAATGTCCCAGAAATAGCTGTGGTACTTTATCAGCATTAGCTTGGGACAGTTGCATTACACGTAAGTGGGGAAGCTCCAAACACAAGATATAAATAATACTGATGAAGAGTTGTGTGTGTATGTGTACACATACTCTCTTTTTCCCACCCACTCCACAAATTATGTACTCTCCATGACATAGGATGTACTACTCTCTTTTGCATACAAAACCCTCCAGAATTAAGGTGATACCCCAACTGCTTCAGTGGCAACATAAACCTTCTTGTTTAACTCTTAAATTTTTGAGCAGCATATTGTGAGACAGTGTCAGCACACTTCCTTGGGACCAAAACTCCACAGCGCATGGTGCTACACTAAAACAAAAGGATACTAGTCCATAGAATCTCATTTAAGACAAAGATGGCTGAAAAAAATTCAGACAAATCTTCACAAACAAGTGATACAACTTGTTGTATTCTGCTTATAGTGAAATTCACAGCTCTTTGCTTTTTTCTCTTTCCTGCTGTACTTCTGACTTCAATCTGCTATTGGTTATGTTTGTCTTCTACTAAAAAGAATCCTGAAAACACTCGGCCTGGTGAAGTGCTTTCTTTTTACACAGGCAATGTCTGCCACAGTATAAAGCTGCAATTCACCGTAGCCGAGTTGTTTCAGTAATATAAACAAGGCAAACTGTAGATAGATGTAATATCTTTTATCAAATACTTTTGTGGTACTACTTAAAAAATTAAGTCACTTTCAAGCACAGAAACCTTTTACAGGTAAGATGTCTTCAGAATGAGAAGTCCTGATGGGTTTGAGAGTGGTTCCATTCTCACTCAGTCAAGAAGGAGATCACAGCTGACACACCTGAGCTGGCCTTACTCTGCACAGCTCGGCTTCCAGAAACAACACAGCCAGGTCAGCTGCCCAGCTGCCTGGAGAGATCTGTCAGGCTGCACTGAGCTCTGGATTGTCTTTGTTCACTTAAACCAAATTCTGGTACCTCCACATGTCACCTCTTGACTTCAGCGTATTCCAAAACCAATGAAAATTTATCACCTATGTCTGCAATTTAATAGACTGATCTCTGGGAATTAAATTGTCATTGAAACATACTCGAAGATGGAAGAAAGAAGATTATTTGCTGGAGCAGTGGCTGCCTGAAGAAAGACTATCGGCCTTATTGGGTTGTTCTTGTGCAGACAGAAAATGAAAACCTCAGACCTCTGGAACATTACTATGGAACACTGCACTGCAACCTGGCCATAATCTCCTAGGGAAAAATCATCAGCACTGTAAGAATCCCATGGTTCTTTTACACAAACCTGCAATAGGTCACAACGGGAGACCCAGTCTCCCCTTCTTACTAAATCCAGCTCAGCAGCATGTCTCAGAGTGTCCAGAGTGTGTTCCCTTTATTCCCTCTGTCTCAGACTCTCTTTACAAAAATCTGCAATTTCCAGTTAAATGTCTTGAAAATTCATATCCAGTAATAATCATTTCATGTGATAATTCTAAATTTTAATGATTTTCACTGAAAATGGTAAAATCTCCTTTTGAGACAAACCAGAAACATACTAATAATTTTTTTTTCTCTTTAATAGTGCAGTTCCCTGCTTTCAAGGCTTCTGCTGGGAACTTTGCAAATGCTTTTAATAATTTGTCACCTTTGTAATTTATTTCTTGCTCAGTGTGAACAAGAGAGACTCATTAGTGTTTAAATCCTAAAGAAGCTCTGAAGACATACTAGTTTTGTGGCACTGTTAGATTTCTTGTGATGCTGCTTGCTAAAACTTATCTCCATTTCATTAAGAACAAATTGGTTATGACTTCAATCATAACTGAGTGGAAAATGAGGTTTAATATCCATACTGTGAATAAAATTATAACCAAAAAGTATTTTTGCCACCTTATCCTTCAGCTAGTAGCAGAAAGAATGAGTGTGAAATCAGCAGTGCTGGATATTAATCTGTATTAGGCTATACTGTTTTAATGTTAAAATATGAACTAAAAAAGCCTAGAGTCTGCTCCAATTACTATCTTGTTATCCCAGTAATTTATATGTTTCACAAAGGTTTTCAATTTCAAAATTACAGACTTTGAAAAACTGAGGCAATCAATTAGCAATGTGAACTGACTGTAAAGCTCAGGAGCTCAACTGAGGAAGAGGGCTGGAATTTATTTACATCAAAAGTACCAAAAATAGCACACAATCTACATTTCACATATGGGGCGATTGTCAGAAGGAAGATTCAGCCTTGTATTCAACAGCCACCGAAACAGAAGCTGGCTAGTGAGAAGGGGGTCACAAGCCATGAATGAAAGCACTGATCTACACGAAAAGCAGCATCTGGGAGGCCTGGAAGTGGAGAGGTTATGGAGCAACTGCCACAACTTACAGTAAGGTACATTCGGCAAAGGAAGTCAAACCAAAGAAGAGCAAGGCCTGAAGCATAAACAGGAAAAGAGCAAGCAAAAGGGTAGTAAATGAAGGCTTAGCCTCAGTTTCATGACAGTGCAGAGCACAGAGACAACAGCAGGATGGACATCAGGAGCACGTACGGAAATGGAGGCCGTTGCAGCCAACGAGCTCTGTCCCCTAACAGCGAACGAACAAGTCCCAGAAACGGCCAGGCCAGCACAACTGACTTCAAACAAAAAGATCCTCACTCAGACTCAGATACTCCAGTAACGAGAGAAGTAAATGCAACGCCGTTCATTTAAAAAGGAGGGAAGCAGTATGTGTTAATATGGAATCACTAGTATGCAAACTGTTAAAAAATATTTTGATGGAAAGAATTATTAACAGCGTGACAGTAAATGAGGAAAATGGAACAGGCTCCCAAGGAGAGCTCACGACAGCCTAAACTGTTATCTTTGCTTGGCAAAATATCTGATTTTTCAGACAGCAAGGACAGAATATTCTAACCGAGCTTCAGTAAAACATTCTGAAAGGTTCACCCAGTACAAGACTGGAAGAGAGAGTTAAACAGGCAGCCAGGCAGAGAAATATCAATGGCTGTGTTAATGCAAGAACCATTGGGATGGGAGAAAGTAAACAGAGTTCCACAGAAGCACTCCTGGAACCAAACTTCATTTCATATTTTCATTTTATAGCTTGGCACAAAAATAGATCAGCTAATAATACAAAGGGACTCATCTCACCTAAATCTTGTTCTCTAAAAATCAGGCTTTTACTGGAAAATAGTTGCTCCTTTCATAGTCAATGCAGAAACAGGCACCTTGGAGGGAAAGTCTGTCTAGAGATGTCTAAGATAGTTCCTTCTTTCCACTGCCTGTAGAGGAAGTCTAGATGATTTTATTAAACAAACAGCCCAACTTTCAGACAGCTAAACCATGCTATTTAGTGGTTGGGATAAAAGATATAGCTCACAGAAAAAACGCTTAATACCTGCAATGCATGGGAACGAACTTTCTGCAATCCATGCATATATATGGGAGAGGTTTTGGGTTTATTTTGCCCAGACTTGGGTGTTCAGCTGTACCTAATGAACAGACTCCCTACACTAATACACACCAGCCTTCTGCTCTCCAGTGGAGGCTGATTACTTTCAAAGGTCAATACTGGTCCAAAGGAGATTTGTCGAGTGAGGTTCAGAGACAGATCTCCAAGGGCCAAAAAGAATCTGCCTCTAGTTTGCCTTCACAATGAACTTACATACTGCATTACTGAGTATCAGGCGATGAAATAATAAAATACATTAGTCTTTAGCAGCCCCTGGGCAAGATTCTTACTGCTGAGATACGTATCTAGAGAGGGGATTAGGGAATTAAGACATAAATCCCTTTTCTTACTTTGTAGTTCTCAGCAATTCTTCATCTCTGAGCTTTGCATTCTCAGAACTTAATGACAGGGTGCTGCATAAGGAACTATGCAACTTATATGAAGCACTCCATGAACTCCAAACACAGGTTCCTTTGTACAGCATGCCAAAAACATATTCTTACATGTAACCATCAAAACAAATAGAACATGCTATTTTGAACTAGAAGATCTTTAATGGCTATTTTGTAAATAATACTTTGTCTTTATGCATGGTTCTGTCCTGCAGCGTAGCATTTGGTGGTGTCTACTACTGCAATCCACCGTGTAATTGCTGCTCACGCAGAGGACTCACTTCAGCTAAAATTTCAAGTTGCATGGTCCAGAGTAGACACTGAATGTAAAATACCAAATGAAGAAAATTGTGCATACTATCAGCTTCTTTCCCTTCCCATTGTTTGCTCCCCTTTCCACAATATCACTTGTTAATCTAACACAGAAATCTGGAGTTAGGTCCTCAGCAATGTCAATGCTACAACAATGCTTTCTCCATACTCACTTTTGGCACATGTGGATTAAATTCTACTGCTCTGTGAATAGCTTCTACTGCATTCATCTCTGCAGTACTCAGCCCTCGCCTTGAGGCAGCCTCTGGAGAAAATCTACAAAATCAAAGAAACAAACACATTAGGTCAGAAGTGCTAGTAAGAAAAACCCAGAGAGGTAAACTAGAACATGGGCCCATGTAACCAAACTGAGTCTATTTCCTATGCTCTCCAAACTTCTATAGCAAGAGGAAACTCTGAATGATCTATTACAACAAGGCCATTGAAAATCCCAGCAGAAGTGGAAAGCATGTTTGCATCTCATCATAGCAGAAAGTCAGTTCAAACAGTCCTTTCTCTGTCACTGATCTAAATTGGCTCTAGGCGCCTTGCTAAGGGGCATATTCAAGGCTGACACTGCAGAAAAAAAGAAAAACAAAACCAAAAAAACCCCAAAAAACCAACAATGCCAAATTATTTTTGGAGGGTTTCTATTAAAAACAGGTTTGGGGATGTTTTAGGGAGATTCCCAACCCAATGCCCCTGGGTCAGGTTGGGATGGAAGCACGATGCAGCAGCAGTAGCGGGTGGTCTACTGGCTGCAGCACCATTGAGGGTGGCACGCCCAAACTGTGGGCAAATCATCTGCCCCAGTGAATGAAAAACCAGACCATGCAATCTCTTTCTCACCTCACACCCCACGGCTAACTCCAGAGCTGTACTTGGCAGGCAGACACCACAGGGAAAGCTGTGACAACCTTAGCCCTGCCCTCCCAAGCTGGAGTCGCTGTGTAGGGAGGAAAGATGTTGCAGTAGGTACTGGCGATCTACAGGATAAAAAGAATGAAAGAAAATTACTTAGATCTTGATGTGTACATACACTTTAAAAGCAAAAACTGTCAGGATGTCAGTCAAGAAAACGGCTTTCCACTCTACTTGCTTTCCAACTTTAGGGAGGCATTCAGCCCTCAGGTGCACAGACACAACTCTGCCTGGGATTTGTGTGAAGGCATCTGAGAGCAGAATTGGGGCTTTTGAGCTCCATCTCACAAGGAGCTGAGCACCCTTTCAGAGCGGGCCAGTGCTCTCAAGTCCATAGGCATCAAGTAGATGTGCTCAGCAGCCTGGAAGGTTGAGACCCAAGAGAAAACGATAACAGTAGTGAGCAGGTATCTGTGTCTCTAAAAATATGAATGTCATCTACCTCAGAATCCCTGACATGATAATGCTAAGTCCACCTGCCGCTATTTAAGTAGATGAGCAACTTTCTGACAGCACTTGCAAAATGACATTGCTACCAGTGCATCCACATTTATTTATTACCTTTTTGTGGTCAGGTTTATACAAAGTTGAAGAAGTTCAGCCACACAACACCTTTTAGTTGCATCTTCATTATACTATCTAGGAAGCCAAAGCTCACCAGACAGTATACATAAAAGAATTGAATTTATGCTATTTCTCTTTTTTTTCTTCTTCTGTAATATATGAAGTGTAATGTTTGATCACTGCAAATATTTCTTATATATAAGTAATTTTATGAATTTACTGCAGGACTGTATTTTCCTGCTAACCCAGAAGATTGTTAGGGTGTGGGCTCAGCTAAGAGAAATTTCAAGTTAAATCAGGAATTTTGCTGGACCGTGGTTCTTATGCACTTACTTGTCAGAGACAGCTCTGGCTTTGAGCAATGCAGCTGTGTAACATATTGTTGCTGATTTTGGTAAGCTTATATCTGTTGAAAAGAAAGAAAAAAGTAAACATCTGAAAATTTAGAAGTCTGCAGAAAGAAAAGTGTTCAATTGATACTTCAGGTTATGCATGGCAAGCACAGAATAATTAACTGAATTCAGAATACTTTCTGGTCTTGGGACTTGTACTCCCATGTCACATGGATTTTTACAGTTCCACCTAATATACAGGCTTTAAAATCTGTGTTAATGACCACTGTAACTGCTATTTAAGCAGCGACTGGGTTCTTTAGAGAACTAATTCAAACAATGGCATGGCAGAAACATAATGAAAGAACTCATTACTTCATACATAAATGTATAGCTAACCTGGAATACATGAATTTTCCGTAGTTCACAAAACATCTAAGTAATAGCTGAGGGCTATCTTATTCACTCCTCCTGTTTTCACTCAGAACCAGTTGTCTAATATTAATATGTGGCAGCTATACAAGACAGCTATTTAACTAATAATGGATTTGACTTGCAAGCAAACAACCATTAGATTTATTGCAGTTAAAGATCAACAGTAAAATAACGTGTTTTGTCTCTTAAAGAAATCTTGGACCAAAATATTCACCAGATAGTCTCTGGCCATATTATGCTCTTCCAGAGACACAAAGGAGCCATAAACCTGACTTAACCCACTAGTTCAACTTAATTTATATGTGCTTTCTACCAGCAGATTGGTACAAATCTTCCAAAATGTTGAGAGAACTGCTGTTTAACAGACTTGAGTTATAGCTGTGTTCCTACTGCTACAGAGAATAATTGACTACCGCACTAGTAATCTACCCAGCAGACACATTATAGAGTGACTGAGAAAAACAAACAAACCAAACCAAAACCCCAACCAAGAAAACCAATACCAAAACAACCCTCACTAAAGGCTGGATTCTGCAAACACTTCTGTACACTGCTGACACAGCATGGCAAAAAAACCCAATAAAACAGTAAGTGATAGGAAGCATTAGGCCCTGAGATAATATTACAGCTTCCTCTAACAAACAGTAAATACACAGTGTTGTAAACACCAGACACTGGAGGAGGCCCACTGTATAGCTGAACAGCAGCCAATCTGACTATTGTGCTAAGAAACTATCTAGCCCTCAGTTTGTCATTAAACTTGATTAGAAAGACAAAATTACCATAGAGCTTGCTAATTTTAGGGCTAAGAGACTGTGCTGGTTTTGGCTGGACAGAGTTAATTTTCTTCATAGTAGCTAGTATGGGGCTATGTTTTGCATTTGTGCTGCAAACAGTGCTGACAATACCGGGATGTTTCAGTTACTGCTGAGCAGTGCTGACACAGAGCCAAGGGCTTTTCTGCTCCTCACACCTTCCCAACCAGTGAGTGGGCTGGGGGTGAGCAAGACGTTGGGAGGGGACACAGCTGGGACAGCTGACCCCAGCTGACCAAAGGGATATTCCATACCATATGCCGTCATGTTCATCAGATAGAGCTGGNAAACCAAACCAAAACCCCAACCAAGAAAACCAATACCA
The DNA here is from genome assembly GCA_013400615.1 of Syrrhaptes paradoxus. Classification (NCBI taxonomy): domain Eukaryota; kingdom Metazoa; phylum Chordata; class Aves; order Pterocliformes; family Pteroclidae; genus Syrrhaptes; species Syrrhaptes paradoxus. The sequence goes on along the minus strand of VZTO01008193.1, from coordinate 22,883 downwards.
AAACAACCCTCACTAAAGGCTGGATTCTGCAAACACTTCTGTACACTGCTGACACAGCATGGCAAAAAAACCCAATAAAACAGTAAGTGATAGGAAGCATTAGGCCCTGAGATAATATTACAGCTTCCTCTAACAAACAGTAAATACACAGTGTTGTAAACACCAGACACTGGAGGAGGCCCACTGTATAGCTGAACAGCAGCCAATCTGACTATTGTGCTAAGAAACTATCTAGCCCTCAGTTTGTCATTAAACTTGATTAGAAAGACAAAATTACCATAGAGCTTGCTAATTTTAGGGCTAAGAGACTGTGCTGGTTTTGGCTGGACAGAGTTAATTTTCTTCATAGTAGCTAGTATGGGGCTATGTTTTGCATTTGTGCTGCAAACAGTGCTGACAATACCGGGATGTTTCAGTTACTGCTGAGCAGTGCTGACACAGAGCCAAGGGCTTTTCTGCTCCTCACACCTTCCCAACCAGTGAGTGGGCTGGGGGTGAGCAAGACGTTGGGAGGGGACACAGCTGGGACAGCTGACCCCAGCTGACCAAAGGGATATTCCATACCATATGCCGTCATGTTCATCAGATAGAGCTGGGGGGAAAGAAGAAGGAAGGGGGGATGTTTGGAGTGATGGCGTTTCGTCTTCCCAAGTAACCGTTAGGCGTGATGGAGCCCTGCTTTGCTGGAGATGGCTGAACACCTGCCCGCTGATGGGAAGTAGTGAATGAATTCCTTGTTTTGCTTTGCTTGTGCATGTGGCTTTTGATTTATTTATTAAACTGTCTTTATCTCAACCCACAAGTTTTCTCACTTTTACTCTTCTGATTCTTTCCCCCATCCCACTGGGTGGGAGTCAGTGAGTGGAGGTGTGGTGCTTAATTGCTTGTTGAGGTTAAAACACGACAGACACTTGTGATTTACTGAACCCCAGTGCCTTGCAAGACAGGCTCCAAAAAGGAGTTAAAGAGGACAAGCAAGTCATATCTCAGCAGTCACCATCCTTCACTTACTAACAACCAAGCAACCAAGCAGCATGTCATTCCATACAGACCAAAAACGTTGCCAGAATAAGGCACTGAGGCACTTTGAAAACGCTACCTGTTAAATCTCCTCTATTGTCTTTTTATGCCCTTGCACTTCAAGTATGAGATGCAAAGATCTTGTTGGAGGCTCCCCTATCGTATATTCCAACCATAATTCACTGGAGTATGCAATTGTAGTGACTAAAGTAATTAAAATCAACAGTATGCAAAGCAGTCTGGGTGACAGGTATGTTAATTACTGCATTAACAGAAGCTAGCTATAGAGACATACATAAGCCCATCTTCAATACTGGACAGAAGAAAATACTTATAAGCACTTTCAATAACCCTTAACATTAAGAGTTGAAAAGTTATTTCCAGTAAACAGAAATGACCTTTTTCAGAACATACTAGTCTGTCTTTCAGTAACCTTATTCATCAAATCACAAATGGAGAGAAAGCTAGAAGAATGGAAAAGAAAAAAAAAACCCAATGATGTGCTGTCATTTACAAGGTTTTCAATTGGTCAATAGAATACCTTATTTTCCCCTTACCTGTAAGTGTTTCTCTGGGCCATCAAGCCACCATTACCTCACGGGAAATATATTCCCCTGCATTAGTTCAAATCTAGTAATGTCGGTTCAGGATCTGACCTCTAAAAATTTTGCAAGAATGACACAGAACAGGAACTCTACCTATAAAGTCCCTGGAAATACATTTTCCCAGGCAAAAGGCAAACTCCACATATAAAAAAAAAAGACTAAGAAGAGAATGTTTGCTCTGACTTCTTTGAATAACAAAGCTTCATCTGTTTGAAGGAGCTGAAAACTAGAGGGAATCAAGAGGTCTGGAGTATGTGAGTGATGTAGCAGAGAAAAAAAACAGTTGTTACATCTGTGAAAGCTGCTGGCTCAAGTCTGTCAAAGGTATGCCAGCAAAAGCCAGAATGACAGCAAGAAAATGGTAATTCAGACATTAATACACAATCCATGAGGTTAAACAATGAGACCACTCAACACACAGAAGACCTCTAACCACACTTATAAAGGCTAGTTTCTGCATCAATACTTGAATGGAGAATGTTCAGTGGAAATTGCATGGCTAAGAGATTAAGATATACTGCAGGAACTGAGCCTGATACAGAGTTAAATACAACAAAACACTATCACAAAACAGTATCTTCTAATAGGAAGTACTCCTGAGCTGGAAACATCTGTGCATACAGATTGGAGGATGAACTGCTGGCATCTTTAAGGAAGGGAAATGAGGTGAGGTGAGGCAAGGCTCAGGTACACCACCCAAATTGTTCCTGCAGAAGAAATGGGATTTCTCATGGAATGTTGTGTTCAAATCTGATCACCCGTGGTCAAGAAAAACAAAAGTAAACTAAAAGACTAGATTGTTTCTGTAACAATACAAATGAAATAAAGTCTGAGAGAAGATCATAGAACCATAGAAGGGTTTGGGTTTGAAAGGACCTTAAAGATCATAGAGTTCCAATCCTCCTGCCGTGGGCAGGGACACCCTCCACCAGCCCAGGTTGCTCAAAGCCTCATCCAGCCTGGCCTTGAACCCCTCCAGGGATGGGGCATCCACAGCTTCTCTGGGCAACCTGTGCAGTTCTCTGCACAAGCAGGCTAGAGCATCAGCTCTCGCACAGGTGGTAGGAAAAATTGCTTGTGGGGAAGATTGAAAAGTGCTCTAGGAAATAAATATGTGCAGGCTGGATCAGTGATGACAGAACAGAGATGCAGTCATTTATAAAGACACAAACATTAAGGAAGAAAGTGATTTAAGCTGATACGAATGGCTAAAAGCAAGAGTAATGGGATGGAATTCAATAAAGGAAAGTATGAACTGAACATCGGGGGAAAAACACTTTGTCAAAAAGATATTATATCTTGTAGTATTATCTCCCATGGGAATAGTCATTGCATTTTTTCACAAAAATGTGGCAGAAAACATGCTGGCAGAGTAAAACTATGAACACAATGACCTAATGCTTACTTTGTGCTTGCAAAACAAAGCAGTTCCGATTCTCTGTACTTTTGACATTCTTTCTCAGAGGTGGGAAACACCCCAATCAAACACAAACACATAGTCACTGTGTATATTAAGGCCTGGATTTTGGTCCCCTGATAGGATGGGAAAAACATTTCAGCACAAACTAAAAGTGTTTGCCATGACCACAATTAAAACTTGAACTGTTCAGTTATGGAAATATTCTGAGGGTCACTGCTGGCTGTAAACACTTCATATGCAACCCTTGCTGAGATGAACATTTCAGTAACCGGGCAGGTGTCAGCCTATTTCATTTGAACAAGTTCAATCTTAAATGCATAGAGAGAGAAAGGAATCATTACTCCTACAGGAGATTAGAAAGAGCAAGGTTAGTACAGCTAGTTTAGACTTTCTGTGCTTTTGCACAAGCAGGAGAAACAAAAAGACCCCACAGAATCATATGGCAAAAAAGAGACCAGATGGTACGAACATACACAGAACTGATGCATAGACCTAGCTGAAATGACAAGTGATTTTAACACAGAGGAAAGAAACTAGTTCTTAAAAGCAGAAGCTGAAAAAGATGCAACGGGGAAAAAATATATTCTCTTGATACTGCTGTTACACAAACTGAAGGTCTTACCTCATTTGTATCTCTCAGAGAAGGTATACTAGGCTTTGATATGACCTTAACTAAAAGGATCTTTCTCTTAAGGCTTCTCCTTCAAAGAAACAAAAGGATTATAAAACAGTGGGCATGAGGTAATGGTTGCTTCCATAATGCCCCTTGCTACATCTTTAATTCAGAAGAAAACCTTTCTTGCTGTTAGAACATCTACCCAGTTAGCTCCACCAGACAGAACATCTTCTCAAAATACCAGGCATAATCATGGCAAGTAATGAAACTGATGAAGTAGAGCTGTGATCTCAAATACATACATATACACAAAACTCTGGAGACCTTGGCTAATAAAACTGAAGTCTCCACACAACGGGTTCATCAATCTACAACTCCCTACACAAGAAATGCCTTCAAGTTCAATGTCAGCAGAATTTACCCACTTCATAAGTCTGTAAGGACAAGAAGAAATTGGACAGAGGGGGACTGGAGAAAGTACAGTGGCCCTGAATAGGCTACATTTTAGACAACTGATTTCTCTATGTTAACTGTTTAGATTTCACTAAATTGGAAGTATTCCAAGATAAAAAAGACTCTTTCTAAAGTGTTTCTTCAAAGGCCTGCATTTTGATTTGACACTAGTTTAAAGTAGGATTCTTTGAAGTAAGCCACTACCAATTTACAAAAGTGTCATAGCATAGAGCAGAATGAGACCTTTTCTATTTAAAACTCTCTTTCTGTGTATCCTTCAGTCTAAATTGTTAGTTCAAGTGAACTCTGAATTTGGGACTCTGTATACATGGTGACATGATCTTTTTCCTTCTTTGCAAGGGAGTAAGTGAAAAGGGAATCTGTATAAGGTATTCCTCCTGCAAGCCAGAAGGCTTATAGTCTCACTGGAAAACACTGTAATTTAAAAAAACAGGAAAACAAGGACAGGTTTAGGGAGGAACCACTGCATCACTATGACTAAATACATAGGCATCCATTCTTTTAAAATCTGACTTTCAGTTGCCAGAAAGGTCTGAGTTTTCACACAGTGCCCAGGTTACTGGATAATAACAGTCAAAGCAACTGGCTGCCAAGGGAAGTTAATAAATAATTTGCTCTAAGCATCACAACAAGCAGACCTGCTCCACTGGAAAACAATCCATTCAAAAACAAGGAAAAAGGAGCAGAGAAACTTTATCTACTATGAATACCAGAAGCTTATTCCATCAAGAACAGTCTCTTTAACAGTCATAACTATTTCTGCTGTAAATAACACGGATATGTGTTAAATCAGAGCCAAAAATCCTTTCAGAATTCAACAGTATTTAGGTCATCTGCACTCTATTGAAAGACGCTGAACTCTGAAACCGTAACGATGGAGCGCAGCAACAGTGCATGCCGTCCCACTAATGAGGCCCTTTTCCCATGAATAATGACTATGGACATCAGCTCTGTTGCCAGGTACATAATATAAACAGAATTTAACACATGGCTTTTGGTTAAGCAGTGTGTCTGCTTGCAGAGGCTGAGTTTTCACATAATGTGACCCAACTTTTAGTCCAGGGTGGGGGCAAACTGCTCAAGGAAATAATTTGTTCAGATGTTATCAAGATACAATAAATCAGGTTTGGTCTTAGTCAAAAAAAGGCAGTGGAGAGGGACCAACAGAAACTGCATATAGGAAAGTATAAATGAGTTCATTGTTTTATATTCCAATAAATCTTACAACACATGAAGCTGATGAGTTCTAAAATGAGCTGAGACTCCCTGAGACAGGCCTTCTGAGACTCATGAACTGTAAGAGTTATATCAGTAAAGCCTGTGTTTGCTGAGTCCTTGTGCATAACTAGTGTATACACACACCTTTGTTCATATATGGCGAAGCAAAAGTTGAAACCGCATGGGTTCAAACAGACAAGGTAAGACGAGTTTTATTTTGAAAAGCCTCATTTCTTATATTTACAACTTCAGTTTTGACTCTATCAGAGTTTTGGGAAAACAAAATGCACTTTCAAGTTTTATCAACTTCCATGACACAAACTGCTGCCATGGTATTGTTTAAAATTAGGGATCAGTGCTTCAGTATGCAAAAGCAGAGCTGGCACGGTAGTTTAATTTGAGATTTGGGAGGGCATGGCCTAATTCCCTGTTGTGTCACAGTTCTGCTGCCTCCCAGGGTTATCATCTCATAACTACATTAAAGACTAGAAGGTGCCAGTGTCCTGTGGTGCCTGGGGCATAAAAATGGGCATTTCTACTCACTTGCTTCTTAACACACCAAAATAAAGTCCATGGGGATCTACACCCGTGGCACAGGAATTACTGAAATACAAGAAGCTACAAGAAAGACTCCGATGTTGACACTTTAAGTGGAGATTTCTTCAACCAGAGTAAGCACAACCAATATCTCTCCCAGTCATTACTGCTACTGGATGGCAGTACTCAAGGGCCTGGGTGACATTTTGATCTTTGCTTAGAATTATTTGACTGCAGAAGGAGTTGAAAACATCCCAGGCTGCACTGGTGGCAGTGATTATCACTAATGTTGCCTGTAATCAGCTGCTTATTTATCTTTTGTTAGATAAACTCAACTTTGCTACAGTCTACTGCAGGGGTCTGAAATTTGGCAGTATGATCATGTCAGTATCAAGCCAATGGTCTACTGCTAGCCTCATTAAAATTTATCTTAATTTCCTAAGTTTTAAGATGTTAGAAGAAAGCAGTTAGCACATAGTAGAAGCTTCTGCAATTTCTTCAGTTATATGCTCCAAAGATCCTTTGCTCGTCAAGTACACACATCTCAGTACTCCAACAAACTTACGCATCATCCCCTTGCCGCAGTTCCATGTGATGATATGGGGCCAAGTACTGGGGCTGACAGTGAGAAGCCTCTGTGTGCGCTCTTACTGTTCTGCTTTTGGGCACCCAGGCAATGCAGCAAAGAATGACAAATGAAGAGGAGGCAGAAGCCACAGAGAAAAAGCCAGATGGAAAAGATGTCTGGTAAGACATGAGTCAGAAAGTGGGTGAGGAGATGTATCATGACCATGACTGGCCTGAAGAGAAGACTGGAATAGGTAGTTAGGAGAGGCAGAAGAACAGAACTGGGAATGAGCGGTACTGGCTGAACAAGGAGCCTCTCTGGTACGAACTGGGAGCCATACAAAGCTGAAAGTGACTATGCAGAAGAGAAGTAGAAGACAATTCTGTAGACAAATAAGACAGAAGATGAAATATGGACAGGCTGGAAAAGATGTTAATTCCTTCAAAGAACTAAAGAGGAAGAGTGGCCAAAGCACTGTTGAGATAAGCTCCAGAGCCCATACTGTCAGCCATGTATAAAACAGTGCCTCAAATGATGCTCATCTGCCTTTTCAAAAACTTTGGAAGTTACAAGGCTTAAAATCTTTCTTCAAAGAACAACACAAAGGCTGTAAGACCTAGTAATTAAGTACATTTTAAAGGCTAGAAGATCAACCTAGAAAAAAAATTAAGAAATTAAGGCTGCCTGTTTCACTTATTTCAGCTATTCACGTGTGTTATGATCTCATTTTTAGTTATATGATTACATAATATTCCTTTCATAAACTCCCTTGCCATACTCCAGTGCATAGAATGAGACTCTTCTGAAGATAAATGAGGACTGTGTAGTAACACAACAGGAAACGGATAGCTGTAGGATTCTCAATGCACTTGTTGCAGAACTTTGAATGTGGATAGTGAGTAAGCCAGAAATTGCAGAAAGAGGATGAAGAGTGGCACTGTGAAGGTTGACGAACACTGCTTAAGAGAACTGGATTGTATTCCTCTTTCTGTCACAAAGTTTCTACACAATACAAGGAAAACCATTTAACTCAACCTAAAAAAAGTATGTTAGTTGGTGCTTCTTACTCTGTCCTTTCTCTGTTTTGAGACCCTGGTGTCTTGAATTCAAGTTCAAAGGGCTAGAGCTGAAGGCAGCAGGAGCTGTGATTTGTACATAAAAAGTGACATAGTGCTGCATAAATCAATGTTTACTAAAGAATACTGAAAATTAATGCAAAAAGTTCACCTAGTCTTCTGAGCTTTCCAAGTTTTCCCCATAAGACATGAAGTCTGCTACTCACTAGACTGCTGTGAAATTAAATCAACAAATGTTTGTAAACCACTCGTATGCTATGCTACTAAATTGACATTCATGGAAAAGTCCACAAGGGAATTGATAATCTCTTCTTCAGACAAAGTCTGAATAGCATGCAATAAGAAGTCTGCAGAACCTAAACAGTCATTCCTTAAACATCAACAGAAAGCAAAGAAAGCACAGAAGAGTTGCTAGTAAGTGACTTCCATTACCCTGTACAATTGATTAAGCGCAGGTTAGCAGGAAACATGCACAATGTTTAATCTTTGGTTTAAGGACTGTGTTAGGGGACCTGTAAAGCTTCTGCCAGTCACCTTAATTACAAAGTTTCCTAAATTTAAAGAGTTTGACTTAGAAACATTGCTTCTGTGTGTATCATATAGATAAAACATAAATATATATGAACTTACCATCATACTTTGCTAAGACTGCCTGGACATCTGCATATGCTTGCAGTTCCAATAAAGCCTCTAGCAGGTTTTCATGGATGTTGAACATGCTGAGTAGAGGAAACTCCTTCATCAACTGAAATCAGTAACATATGAAAGGGTTAGATTATTAACATGGAAAAGGGTTTCCTGTTCAAAATGCATTGAAATAGCCAACACCAAGTTAAAACTCCTCAGTTTCCCTTGTTCTTGGCTCCTTCCCAGAGTTCTCCACTATCTGAGCTCTTAACGGACACTGGGTCAGGTTTCTCAATAAGACATGCTTTGCACAGGATGTAATTAGTCAAATCTATGAACACAGCTGCCTGAATACATAACTCTCCTTCAATTAACAGGCTTCTTCAAAGAGAAGAAGAGTTATCTTATCGTGCTGGAAAAGATTCTTCAACAATGTAGCTCCCGTGTATCAGTAGTAAGTCAGTCAGCACCTCTCTGGTATATTAGTAGAAAAAAAACAGAAAATACATTGAAAAAAATCAGAATTAAAACAGATGAGAGAAGCTTACATATATGCAACTATATTAGCAAGTATGTGATATTAGGATTTGTAATTGTGGATACTTGAGAACACAACTGCAATTGTGGCCAATATTAAAAAAAAGACAGCAGCCATAGGAGAGGTAAAGTTTATACAAATCTAACACTATAACTAAAGAATCCATCTTGTATGACAAACTGAATGAAACGTGTAGTTAAAATAATCTAATCCTTTTACATGTCAGTGCCTTTACTTTGTGAACTAACCCTTTGAGACATAGCAAGGATCTGTTCTTAGACATCCTCAGTTTCAGTGTCTGCATAGATTCAAATGACTGAAGCTGCTATTCTATTACATCTCCTTTTTGAAGCCACACTTATCGCATCCATGTTTTTTACTCGGAATTGATTAAATAATATTTTTTATTGTCAGGGTGATTCTCTGAAGAACTGAAGTGTTAAAAGATCCTTGCTTCTTTGTGTCTTCATTATGGTCGTTATATGTTAATTGCCTACATGATATACATTCAGCACAAAAAGGTCCCACACAGTGCAGAACTAGGAGAGCTGATATTACTGCTGTTCTTCAGGAACTTGCAGGGGAACACTATCATTTACAGTTTCTCTGAGATGATTTATGAGAACAGAAATACTATAACAAGCCAAGTAAAGAAAATAATCCAAGGTCAGCTTTGCTCAATCTGAAAATAGCAAGCTGGACCTGAAAACTGTCATTCAATAAACCTACCTTTGAAGATACAAACACAGAAACTGGTAAGAACCAGTAAATCCTAATTTCACAAAGAGGTAACATAAACAAAAATACAACAGGACTGAAACAAGAGGGGTGGAGATTCACCAAGAATTTAGCAAATGACAAATAGGTAATGCACTAGAGCTTCTTCACTGTTAAGGTGGAGACCTTAACAAATAAACAGAGATGCAAAGTGCAGAGAATTTTTTTCCTTGTGTTATTGGTCTGGCATAAGCTGATATAAGAATTATTCTTATCTTAAGGATAAGTCTGTCTAAATTTGGCTATCTGGATAGTACTGACTTTGCTGCAGTTTGAGGATTATTACAATACGAAAGTCAAGGACAGCAGTGTTTGTTTAACTGATTATATAAATTTCTGGTGAGAATCATGATCACTGAGACAGCACTTGAAAAAGCTCACTGAATTTTTGATGCTTAGTGGCATGGGGATGGCCATAAAGTTCCTAATTTCAATGGCAGGAGTTGAACCTGTGAAAAAGAACACAAACAAAACTGTATAGTTTGCAGGCCTTTCTCCTTCTCCAGTTTTTCAAAAAATGAACCACAGGCCTTCCTGTTCATCTAGGTAAGTGGAAGGATTTGACAATAATATAAAAAGTTTAAGTCATTGCTCATGAAGAAAAGTAACTGCAGGTGAAAATTCACATAGTCGGATTCATCAGTTAAGGATCCAGCATAGAGCCTACTTCTCTTCATTCTTATCCTTTCTATTGCATTTTTAAGAGAGAAAGCTACTATTTGGCAGGAAAAAACATGACAGAATCTGGCCCTACGTAAATAGTGATTTAAAGTTCAGAATGAACATATTGCAAAGAAATCCCTCCAAGGGATTAAGAAAGATTATCCCTGCTCATTGAGAATGAAAAATGGCTGGCAGAATAACATTCCCTCCATCAGCGAAGAAAAGGGAAGAGCTGTAGCTAGTTACAGATGTACTGTGGCCAGTAAAAGCTCCTACTCTGTTTCTCTCTGACATCACTCACTGATTTTTTTTTTTATTTTAATTAGGTTCCGTCAGAGTGATAAACCCTGCCTAAGACAGCAGCAGAATAAAGGTCACTGTCTCGACTGCCAGGCCTCCACACTGACAAGTGTTAATAAAGGTTTCATCTGGGAAAGGTCGAACATTAGGAAGTCCAACCCAGTTACAATGAACTCAGTTGATATTGTAGCTACAAAAATAAAACATCTCTAAGTAGCCACTCAGCTATTCAAACATTGACTGTGCAAAAACAACAGCAGGTTTGCTAAAAAAAAATAAAAATAAATAAAAATAAAAAAAGAAACAGAAGAGAGAACACATACTCCCTTCTCTGTCACCTCAGGATGTAGAGTATATCGTTTTCACTGCAAATAATTTTCAGACACGGTAAAAATTTGGGTTTTGAGAAACTTCCCAGAAAGTAAAGCCACTTAGATGGAAGAATATTATGACAGGTCACCTTTTAGACCTCATAGTGAAAGCAAACACCAAGGAAGAAAAAAAAATCCACAAAGGTTTCAACACAGGGCTGCTGGATGGTCAGGGCAGGCCAAATACTGCGTCATGCTGAGGGGCAACGGAGGGCAGACCATGAGCCTGCTCCCCTCCCCTCCCTAGCAGATGGAGAAGGAGGTTGGTTCATGTTCCACACAGAGATGTAAAGATGGGCATGTTATCCCTGAACGTGACACGAAGAATGCACCCTCAAGTTCCTCAGACCCTTACAGCATCGAGCTCCAATCTGGACTGCGGTTTAAGAGGCACAGAAGTCCCTTTGCACCCAAAGATTTATTTTCTGTGAAGTTACAGACTAATATTTGCCAAATTGGCTTATCAATTTTAATTCTCTTTACGTCTTTACTGTAACTTGACAAATGCTTTCATTTCAGTGGCAAACACTTCACTTAACGAAAAGACCAAGGCTCTGCTATCACTTTTCTTCACAACTTAAGATCTCAAGAGACAGCCATCAATTTCAGCACCTGAGGTTTCTCACCAAAGCTGCTACAGCTTTTACACAAACATTAGTTAGGACTAGAAGTTTCATTGTAAAATTCCAGTTAGTCGGTTTCTCAGCTGGTATGAAGAGCTGTGCTCCACTGAGCAAAGCTTATTTTCATAGTGTATAAAAACAGACCTCACACAGCTATGAATGTATTCCCTTACAATATAAAGACGTTCAAATAGCTATTGAACATATTATACAAAATCTAGAAGTAAAATGTCAAAGGATTTTACTTTGAACTTGTATTGGTCAAAATACTTTCTAGTGATGAAATTCAGGCCTGGGGCTGGGTTAGCCCATATTCTGTTTTAATTGCTCTGCATATTTGGGGGAAAACAGACACGTGTAGAAAGACGAAGAGCTTTTCATTGAAAGATTCATTAGGTATACTGCAAATATACAGAAATGGTAGCTTTTGCAGATAATTAATAATTAGAAATTGGGAGCATAAGTTTGCAGAAAAATTCTGGAAATAAGTCTGACACAGTTGGATATCTTATCACTAGTCCTGGGAGGAACATTATTTCCAGACTCACCCCAATCCAAATTGCAAGGTACAGGTTCAATGATTTTTTGAGGAATTTGAAAATGTGATGATCACAAAAAATGCTTTATGGTACAAGGAAATTCACATCTTATTTATTGGATGAGGAACAAATTTTATCTCCCAAAGAACAGTTTAACGAAGAGGACTCCTTTCCCTGAGAATATTTCAGTCATCAGCATTTTTCTCATTTAGATCTAATTTTTGAAACATTTTCAAGGAATGCAGTTTTAACTGTTGCATCCATTGCTCTCCCTGTGACATTAACATCATGCATCAATTAGCAATGATACTTTAATGGTGTAGAAAACAGCTTTAAGCTACAGTTTATGCCTGTGACTAGACCATCGGACTCAAGGGAATACAGAGGTGGATAAATGAATGTGATCTTACATAGAACCTGGTGTTGGCACATTTATTCTCCATTTGTATTACAGCTGTATGTATGGTCACATATTTCATGGGCAGTGCATGCAACCATTCACTGCTGCTTATATCTTCTCAACAAACAAAAACATTTTTACATCAATGTATTTAACTGAATGCATTCATAAATATGAAAAATTAATTCAGCTTAAAATAAAGAAACAATAACAAGCAAACAAGAGAAATTCAGTGCAAATAGTGAAACTGTTACAGCCTTAATTCCTAGTGTATCTGTTCCTGCAGTGGGTATCTGAAATGGTAAAACCTGCCTTCTAGAAGAGGAATGACTGAGGTGCCATCTTCTAGGTGCAACTGTCCACCACCACTGAAGAATCAAGCACATGGTGTGGCCAGCACTGTTATTTTTAAAGGCACTTTGCATAAGCTTCTTCCTGGTATATGACTTGTAATCTGTAAGAACTGTTAACTGTACAAGGTAGACAAGGCAAAATTTCAAGCCACTTCTGAGCACAAAACCAGAAACCTCCATTTCCATGGGCCTCCTTGTTTATAGCTGAGTTTTCAGATGTCTGTGCCCAGGCTGAAGCTTACACTGGGCTTGTGGCATTTGCAACATGCCATTCCACACTGACTTTCTGATGTCTAATAAGATACACTAATACTTAAGTTTTTCTCCGCATTAGCTCACCTGGCAAGGACAGAAGGGAAGGAACATTGTCAGCAGACTAAAGCTACCACACAAGAAAGCTCTTTTAACAATGTCAGATGCTTAAATATTAAGCTAACTCCCAGTCCTAAAAACGAAATTAATTGCAGTGCAATTTCATTGTGAGTGGGATTCATGTGATGTAAACAGACACTCTCATAGCTCTTGGAGTTGGAAAATTATCTGAAATACACTGGGCCTACTTGTATTAAAGTTCTGCTTAATTGCAGTGAAAGTGAGATTCTGTCTGCTGCATTGCTTCTGGCAAACAATCACTGTTTTGTTTGGAAGCACTTCCACAGTTACTCTTTCACAGCTCAGAGAGGACAGAAGCTAAGAAGCCAAATCTGCCAGATCTTGTTCTTTTGGAAACGATTAGCAGTAGGGTCCACACATTTTCATCCATACGTGGAATTCAGGGAATTCGAAATGTCATCTAATGGTTGAACTTCAGAGTGCCAGAAAAGAGACCGAGATCCAGTTTACACTTACTGTGGAATGGCACAGGTATAAAATTTGGTGACATTCAATTTTTAATTTCGCAAATGTGGGTTTAGTCCTAGTGCGCCATAATATTCACAGATAGTGCTACATGAAGAGAAGTCATATTAACAATGAGTCGATAAAGTGAAAAATATCTTACTGAATATGCAAACTCTATAGGAAATATGCTAGAACATGCAGCCTTTATGTTTTCTCTTAATCAGAGGATTAAAGCCTTCAGACTATAGCTTGAGTGTTTTAAGGGATATGATTATGAAAATGCTGTTATTTGGACTGTGTTACAAAAATGCATGTATTTCAGGAATAAAGAGAATTTTAAAGGCAGATGTGTCATGAAACCAGAAGAGCACAAGTTGTTCCAGATGCACATGTACTACTAAATAATCAGATCACATAAAAGTAGTAACAGTGATAAACTACGATTATGTTTGTTACAACAAAGATTAGTAACTTTATAACGCATGACAATAAAGTCATTACTCTTATCCCTCTTCAAAAATATTCCTTTACTTGCATCATCCCAAAATACTTTTTGCAGAAACTTTGCCATATTTTTAGAAGTAGATTTTAAAATGAAATTAAAGGGAGGAAATGATCTAGTAGCTCACAAAAAAAAAAAAAAATAAAAAAAAGGCTAGGAGATTCCAGAGAGATGGAAGAGTACTATTAAAGGAGAATACAAAGCCCCTGAACACGGGTGATGCAAGAGGACAGACCACAAGGAGTCTAAGTTACCAGGGCTCCTACCAAGACTATGTGACTATATTCTAAGAACATATTCTCTATCTCAATAGAATCACAATGCTGGAAACCCATAATTTATATGAGAAACATCATCAGGTTTAGGTAGTGGCTGCCAAATTTCTGGTTTTTGAGGGTTTTGTGCAGGATCACAGTCATGACAAAAAGAGAGGGGTCTAAGTCATGTGCAGGTAATGGGAAGGGATAAACACCATCAGGGGGATCACAAAAGTCTCTATTTTGTTTAAGAGCCCATGCAAATGAGGGATGTTCCAAGTTGCCTCTCCCACTTACCCATAACATGTGAATCTGTGACAAAACAAACCACATTTGAATATACAGACATATGGAAATGTTAAAATCAACATTTATCCCTTGCTATTATTGCAGTGCTTATGTGTCAGAACAAGAACTACTGAAGATACTATTCTATAGTGGAGACTGGCAAACGTCACCACTCAAAAGAGTAGCACTTCTCTAAAATTTATGAGATAACTCTTGGTCTTATTTACCTAAGTAGTACTTTTCCTTCAAATTTTAATAAATGGTACTTTAAATAACTGCTACAGATGTTAATAAATCTATAATCCCACTCAAGGCAGAGCAGCCTGCTTAACCTGACCTGTATAATACAAGCCAAAGAATCTGACTCATTAATCCTTGCCTCAAGCACAGAAGTATTTGGGGGAGACAGACAGTGGCTGCCGATGCAAGTAGCTGCAGAAGTTGTGTTGTTAAGTTGCTAGAGATCATAACATCTTTATTTACCATTAGTACTCTCTTTCTTTCACACAGCTTGATAATTCATGGTGCAGAACGCTGTCCTGGCTATGTATTCGCACTAACTGAGAGCAAATCAGCATTGCACACAAGAACACAGAATTCAAAAGAATATTGAACAGAAAACCTAATTCAAAGCCCAGCAAAAGAGGTTCCCAAGAAAGTATGCTAGATTTGCAGAACCATCATACCAGCAAAAATCACTAATAACGCTGGTCATATAAAGACAAAAACCCAACCTACCGATATAATTCAAATTGATTTAGTATGGTTGAGTACCCTTTTGAAGCCTTCAAGTAACATAACCTCTTAAACCATTTTAAATGCTCAAGGCAGACAGTGTGTTTAAACATCTTATCACGCAGCCCAGCGATACACATGCAGCACTCTAACAATACAAGCTGATTAGGTGCTGATAATTTCTTAGTGTCTCCTCTGACACAAAATAGGCATTTAGAGACCAGAACCAGGCACTGAGATGAACACATGAACACATCCAACTGAAATATTCTCAGCAAGGTTCTCAGAGCTAGCTAGGTACATGGAATTAAGACTTCTACGTCCTTTATTGTGATCTGAAGGGCAATTTCTCAGCAGATAAGACCATTAAGGCCTTTCATCTCTGCACATACCAAATTTTCCAACATCGTTTAGAGCAAACTAGTTTAAATCCTCCTAACATACTCAGCACAACAAACAAAACAACCAGCATGGCAGACTTTCTCCTGAGGGACAGTAAAAGTGATCTAGTTCCTTCACAGACCATATCATGCTCTGTATAAACAGGAATAAAACTGGAATAACTTTGTTGACTAGACTGGAGTTAGTCCAACAATACACTTATCAAAATAAAATCACAAGTTAACTCAATATATACAAATAGTGACAGCTGCCGGTTTCTATAGCAAAATACAGTAAATAATTATAATCAGAAATACAAGCAAAAACAACACCTATGTATGATTCAATTTCATGCTTCCATGAAAATTACAGTTTGTAATTCTTATAAATTCAAGTCAACTAAATGAATGACATCCAAGCAGCAAAGCCAGCAACAAAATACTATCTCAAAATCAATCACAGAAGCAACAGAAATTCCTATCCTTTTTTTAATATTAAAAAACGCCTGTCTTTAAACAATTTTTAAACAGGCTAAAACAAACCCCTGGTTTTAAAAAACATCTTCAATATAATATTAAAGAGTATGAATTTCCTATCAGTAGTGTATATAACCACAAAATAAAAATCTTTTTTAAGTCACCAACAGCCCATTTCTTTCCATTAAGGTGTTTTAAGCAGGATCTTGGTCTCTTCTTACATAAAATTCAAGACAACCTAATCCATCATTAATGTCCTCAAGATGGCCTCATATATGCAATGAATTAAACACTCTCAAATATTTTAGTTTTTCAAAGTGGCAAAGACTCATTACATCCCAATCGTATTTCCCGGATGATGTCATGAACCTCCTAACACTTCATTTCCATCATGTTCAATGTCTTGAGAAATCTGTTTTCAATCTTTCAAACACAAACANCTTCCATGAAAATTACAGTTTGTAATTCTTATAAATTCAAGTCAACTAAATGAATGACATCCAAGCAGCAAAGCCAGCAACAAAATACTATCTCAAAATCAATCACAGAAGCAACAGAAATTCCTATCCTTTTTTTAATATTAAAAAACGCCTGTCTTTAAACAATTTTTAAACAGGCTAAAACAAACCCCTGGTTTTAAAAAACATCTTCAATATAATATTAAAGAGTATGAATTTCCTATCAGTAGTGTATATAACCACAAAATAAAAATCTTTTTTAAGTCACCAACAGCCCATTTCTTTCCATTAAGGTGTTTTAAGCAGGATCTTGGTCTCTTCTTACATAAAATTCAAGACAACCTAATCCATCATTAATGTCCTCAAGATGGCCTCATATATGCAATGAATTAAACACTCTCAAATATTTTAGTTTTTCAAAGTGGCAAAGACTCATTACATCCCAATCGTATTTCCCGGATGATGTCATGAACCTCCTAACACTTCATTTCCATCATGTTCAATGTCTTGAGAAATCTGTTTTCAATCTTTCAAACACAAACAGGACCTCCACCCTCTGTCCCCTGATGCTAGATTCAGCAGTACCCAGCCAACATATTTTTCATATTCTTTTTATGGTGAATAAATTAATCTCCTCCCTCATCAATCACATAGAAAGCTTCCATGACACATTCACGTTCTTCAAACTTCTTCATAAGTATATTATTTATGTCTTCTATGAAGAAATGGAGGATACGCATTCACCAGAAAAAAGTAGCTCCGAGTCAGCTAAGAAAAGCATCTCCAAAGCTGATTTGACCCTACTCTTGCTCCCAGTGTACTGGCGTTGTGACCTAGAGATACTGCTGCTTTTATATTTCATCTAGGGATCTGCTAATTCTCAGCTCTGCTTTGCTCACAGTGAAGAGCTCTAGAGGCATCTAAATTCAGTTCTGAGAATTTGGCTCAGTGTCTGTATGTGGAAAAACACAGAATGCATTGATCTGAGTTGAAGCTCTAGAAGTTGAAATTCTATCTTTATACCTCTTTTGTCTTGCATCCAGTCCTTTCATTTTAGCAAAACATTCTTATTGAGGAGAGTGTTTTCCTTCCTTCAATTGTCTAATAAATGACAACTTTGGGTCTCTCTACCATTGTTGCCTTTCGAGATCCATACTGTACTTAACTTCAACAACACTCAGTTTTCTTTCTAGTGACAGAATAAGCCATTAATTATAAACAAAGCATTCTGGGTCTCACCTTGTGTAAGAAACTTAGGTCTAGATGGACCACCTGAGTCCTTGGATCCAGTGCTCTGCATATACAATTAACCATACATATTGACATCAGCAGAAAAAGGCTTCACAGAGTATTTGTTCCATGTAGCCCTATCTACAAATCACAAAACACATTCAGCAGCCCATAGTAAGCTCCAGAAGTTGCCATAATTATGATGTGTGACATTTGAATGTGAAATCCAAAATTTTATCTTTCTTGTATATTCATGCCAGAATTTGCAATTCCAATGTTTGCCCCCAAACATTTCAGTATCTGTCCCATGGTGCCTGTGTAACAAAATTCATGACGAATCAGCAGAGCTGCCTGGACTGAAAACAGCATTTTTGAAATCAACATTCTCCCAGCTGACCACAGGACTGCAAAAGCAGGTCTTTCTTCCCTGTCCCTCTTTCTCACACTCCTAGCTGTACAATGTCTGGGTTTCTGTCAAGTTGTTTTTCAACACCTTTGTTTGGGAGCCTACTGATTCTGAGGAATGAGAGTTGTGTGCCTGAAAAGCCCCAGCTAGAGACAGGAAACAAAGTTACTCACCACTTGCCATCTGGTAGACTATTTAGGATGAGGACCTGCATTATTATGATGAGCGCTGCTCAATGTTTTCAAAAAATATTCATAAGCGCCCCAGTTCCAGAGAAGCTGCTGGATTCCAAGCTGGCAGACATACTTGCCCTACTGCCGCTGATGCAGGTGCCTAAGCACCAGAAAAAGTCACTTGCCTTTTTACATTG
Source organism: Syrrhaptes paradoxus (assembly GCA_013400615.1). Taxonomy (NCBI): domain Eukaryota; kingdom Metazoa; phylum Chordata; class Aves; order Pterocliformes; family Pteroclidae; genus Syrrhaptes; species Syrrhaptes paradoxus. Next base: position 4,215 of record VZTO01008193.1, on the reverse strand, counting down.
AAATTCCCACTGACTTGCAGCACTGACTTGACCTTTTCACTAGGCAGGTTTTGGGACCATTCATCTGAGCTGCCTAAAGCACACTTCACAGGTGCTTCATTCTGGTGTGGGATTCTACTTTGTCCATTTCAAATTTAGGTCCTTCAGCTTAACTTCCAGGACTCTGTATCTTGCCGGATTAGTCTCTACCTCACTTCTGTGGGAACCAGAAAACAAAGTGTAATAAAGGAGAACACAGGAAGCTGGTAAGCAGTTTTACAGTTATCTGCCCAGAGCTCTAGGGCTCTGTTCCTCCTTTTGTCACAGACTTGCACCCTTGGGTGAGACAGGTCACCTCATCAAAGAATTGTGTTTTTAATCTGCACCCAGAGGATCTCGCTTGAAGAAATGCTGGGCATTCACAGGCATCTCTAAACTTGGGCATTTTACATACTTGAAACATATGCAATGCCTTATGTGGACAACCGCCCCTTCTGCTATTCCCAAAACAGCTACTGTTTGGTGTTTCAAATTTGTACCTTTGTCACTTACTTATGACTACCATTGGCAGTTCCCCTGCGTACAAAACAGGGAAACAGTCATCCCCCATCTCAGAGGGAAATCAGTTCATTATAGATTAATTACTTGGTTTTGACTTCTCAGTAATAGGTTTTGCATGAACGAATAACACTGTCCTCAGGTCTGAATAGTGTGACGTAAACAATGCACAAAGCAAAACTGCAGCTTTGCAAGGAGGAAACAGAATACTTAAGACCTGTTTGTTAAATTAGTGGCATTCATTACATGCTTCAGAAAAAATGTTAGTAACTTCATCATCAAATAGACTGCACTCCATTGCCCATGTACCAGGATGGGAAATTCAGTCTGTATGGGCAACCATCCATCTGGTATTTTATGAATTCATAGTGTCACTTTTGCAACCTTATAAATACATTATCTCTTAACTTAATCTTTATGTACATTACACACACAAAACAACTATCAGCAGTGCTGCACGCAGCAGGAACGGATGCTAACTTATAAACAAATGCGTATCATTTCTATGCTACTATTATCTAAGTATCAGATGCGACACAAATCCAAACTCACATCTCTCATCATTTTCACTGCTTCCCTGGTCCTTCCCAGCTTTCTTGCACACATTGCCAGCCTCCTCTTAATATAAACTAACACATTGGTGTCCCTTCCTGTGTAAGAGGAAAAAGAAACAGCATTAAGATAAAAAAGATACAACAAAGGTTCATTTAATATTCCAACACAAAACATAGTTTTCTTGCAATTTTTGTTATTTGCTATTATCAATGCTTTCACAATCATTTTAATTAAAAAAATATACTGATGAGTTCAATGTGGCATAACATCACTGAAAGCAGTGGCATTACTCCAGATATAGAGTGTTACAAATAAGGACCCATGGGTTGGCCTTACACCTATGAAATATAAGCAGATTTGAAGGTACAGAGAATACTAATACAGACTATCAAGCAATCAAGTGAGGGACATAAAATCCCTATGAAGTTAATATTGACACAAAACTGGTCACACACACAGCATTAAATTACTTACCAATTCACATAAATGGTTAAAACAAGGGCATCCGTGAAAGTGCACATTATATCCTGCCTTTTTAAGTTATGATGTACGTGCTTGTTAATANATTCCAATATGAACTCTTAACATGCTTCTTGACCAATAGGAAATGAGTGGACAGCTAACCACCTATAAAATTACCATATCTTGAAAATAGGACACCTGCTAAAAATTATCTTTGTATATAGTATGCAGTCTGTAAAGATCTTAGTCTAACATTTTCAAGTCTTTCATAATAAGAACAAGATGTGCACCGAAAACATTCCAAGTACCTACAAATTGTTTTAAACCTGTGATTATAATTTTCATATAGATTAAGCAGCAAGTTGAAAGGTCTGCCTTTAGAAGAAAAAGAAATAAGGGAGGGAAGGAATTTCTTTGGCTCTATTTTATATTATGTAATTTCTTATCTCTGTATTGATTCCTATATATTTAATAAACAATTTAGTCTTTAATAAACAATAAGTCTTTTCTGAAAGAACAGTCAAAAACCATTTACTTACTATGAAATCAAGATAACCTTTCAGGCCAAAATTTTCTGAGGTGACTAATGATTTGGGTGACTAACATGAGCCACCTTATAAAGAATGTGTTCATGAAAGCACCCCAAGGTGCTTTCTATAAAATAGCACCTTTTGAAAGAGGTTAAGTTGGGTACATTATTTACTTTTTAAATTCACAGTGTAACATAAAATACTGTATGAAGGAGATGGAACACATGAATAAACAGAAACATAGAGGAATATGCCGTTGTTCAAGAAGTTACATAGTGCTTTTCACCTGTAAAAGATGAAATGCACACTTTTCATCCCAAAGTCAACTTCAAGGACCAGAAGTGAAATGACAGACATCTCAGAACCATGGAACTGCAACACATCTGTCCACGGTCCTCCCTCTCTAAAGGGAGCTGAGCTCCACACCTTTCTACACCATGCAGAAGTCCAGCACATAATGAAGAGAACCTGCTTGAAGCCCCTGTGTCCAAGGCACCATCTGAAGCTGGAACTTCTCTAACTTCTGTGGGCCTACATTGACATCATCAAGGGGAGGCTGGGTGATATAGAGAAGTGCAACAACCTAGCCCCCCCTCAAGCCCCTCTGGAAGCCACAGTCAGAGCTGGCAGTCACTTTTCAGCCCCTCCTGCTCTGTGGCAATGCACTTAATTTTGTGATTAAACTGGTTACTCTCCCTGCTGTAATACTGAAGGTTCAGGGTGATGATGATAGTAGCCATCTATCACACGCAGGTTACAAAAATACCATACTTACATTTGTCTGCACAAACTTAACCAGGTGACCTTGGACATAAGCATTGTGACAGTATTTAATTACTCTTACTGTGTATTTTTCATACTCACTGTCACTTTCTGCACACAGGATGGATTGAGTGCACAAATTAAGGTTTCACAGACAACCATAAACGTGTTAGAGTCTGAAAATTGCTTCAAGGGCTCAGCTGCTCTATATCTTTATTTTCACCAGAAATAAGCAAATCATCCTAAACATCATTTTATAACCAACAAATGTTTAAAAAACTACCCCTAACCTTTATAAAACCTCAGGTTTTCAGGTATAGACTTGTGTACACTTTTGAAACCAGAGATCACAGACAATTTCACTATGTACAATTTTTATCAGCAATCTTCAAATTATGTGAGATAGCCAGAGGCTGTGAATTCAGGTCCTGAGAAACGTGCAGATGCCCAGAGTATGTTAGTGCTTGCAATTATGTAATTAATTTTCTTAGGTTTAAGAAGCATCTAATAAGTATCATCACAGCAGCTAAATCTGCTTATTAAAAATTTAGCAAAAAAAATCTAAACTTTCAATTAGAGCACTGTATTATTCCAGTTGTTAATTTTAATGCTTCTGTGACCTTTCTTAATGTATGCAACTAACTTTTCAAATGTCACTCCGGTTAATGGGTCTCATTAACTTTTACACAGAACAATGTGGTGTATGTATTTACCCTCACAGCTGACAGAAAAAAGCTGGCAAATCATCACTTCACTCCTGTTTCCATCATTTTTACTGCCTTTTCACAACATGAGTCCACGTTTTCAAAATGGCTAAAGGCACTTCAGTGCAACTTCCTAAAACACTGTCCAGCATTTGCTGAATTTCAGACCTCTTTTAGCTCTGCTACCTTTTCTTTTCTGTTAAGTACATGCTACAATATTTTCTGCCACAACAAAGAAAAGGTGCATTGCTAGCTCAGCAACAGAATCAANAAAATCCCTATGAAGTTAATATTGACACAAAACTGGTCACACACACAGCATTAAATTACTTACCAATTCACATAAATGGTTAAAACAAGGGCATCCGTGAAAGTGCACATTATATCCTGCCTTTTTAAGTTATGATGTACGTGCTTGTTAATAGGAGATGTATCAAAACAAATCCTCATCCTCTGTCTTTTTCTTTGATGAGAAGAAAAGAAGTATACCCTGAACTTTCTGTTTACAGTCTTTACCTGTCACCCAATTATCACCTTCAAATTCCTCACTGCACTGATTATGGACAGCAAATTAACATGTCTCAGATATGACAGTCCTATGTGCTAGAAGACGGAATAACAGAGAAGATAACAGAAACAAAATGCTCCAACAATTATTCTCTTGG